>KV013499.1:154801-168881 GCA_001598015.1 Dorcoceras hygrometricum
CAGCTACCGATTTCACAGTTATCAAATTCTAATATTACTGCTATTTCAAGAAGAACATTCATAACTTTTCTGGAAGTGAATTCCGATCCTCAGTATTTTTAAAACATCATAACTTTCTGGAAATCATACTGGAAGCATCATAAACATCAAAAACATCATTTTCGAACCCATCTTTTCTTTCCTTTTCATGTCTAAATCATTTCAACATGAACTTTAAATATGTCCACAATAAACAGGCAAGCAGATCCATTAAAACACAATATATGCTTCAAATGGTGTAGAAAAAGATCAGCTTTTACGTGCCTTGACGAAGCTTTGCAACAACAGCAAATTTCCTGCAGGAATCCTCCCTTTGAGCAACACACGATCTTTTCTTTAATTCTTTTGAAGAACACTTTAAACTTTTCTTTGCAAATGATCCAAATCTTACTTTAAAAACAAGTATTTATATGAAAGGGATTAGTGGCAAGCTACTTGGAAAGTCAAGCATGACACACTTTCAAAATTTAGTAAAATTCCCTTCATATCATTTTATTTTATAAACACCAAACCTTTATCTAAAGAAATCATTTTACCTCCTTGAAACATTTTACAATCAAATTCGAACTACTTGTGCATTGCTCTTTGGAGTTACCTGCTGAAATCAGCTGCAGCGCAATCTTACCTGCTGAAATAAACGATTCAGCAGACACATGATATTTCAAAATTGCCAAAATGGCCCATATGATTTATAAAATGCATAAATGTGGTCCTATGGATTTTGGGGCGTTACAACGACGTTTTACCCTTGCGCCATTAGCTGTTGAATTTCGACCAGCAGGTGAAAAATTTTCCCCCCGTTTTTTTTTTTTTTTGAATTTTCGGGTTTTCACACGAAGTCTCCTCTGATCTGAAACCAGTACATAACGTCGAAGCGTTCTCTAAGCTGACTTCAACTCAGCTCTCACCAGCAACACATAGTCTAAGCTGACTCCAGTTCAGCTCTCACCAGCAACACATGATCTAAGCAGACTCCCCTTCAGCTCTCACCAGACCAGCTCAGGGCAACTACCAGATCGCGGTACCACACCAGCGATCTGGCTAATCAGCTTAGGCATGAAATACATCCCCAAGCTGAATCCAGCTTACGTTCAGGTTCATATCAGCTTACACATATACGGAACCTCCCAGAGCTGGCCGCTCTACGATGTTTTCCCCGAAACAGCTCGCAACAGGAAGACCAGTTCACCGCGCTACAAAAAGCTCAGATCTGAAATTTCCGAACCACATCAGCTCACGCCTGATCTGATCCACGCTAAACCTAGATCAGCTAACCTTAGGTGTTGTGCTAAGCTGATAGTTGGAAACAAATTTAGGTTTCAATTTAGACCAGCATGGGTGCGAGCTGTTTGAGTGACCTGTGCTGAGTCTAGGAGTGGAAGCTGTTTAGGAAAAAACATGCATCACTTGAAATCGGATCAAACAAAACTCCATATTAAAAATTGGATAATTATCATATCTAAACTTCAAACATTTGATTAATAACATTGCTATGCCAATGGATCAAAATAAAATTATAATATACTAGAAATCTTAAAAAAATAATATGTATAATAATTACCTTTTTATCGATGATATTAAGTGAATCAGCGTGACGACCTTGATTATAACCTGAAAATATATATGAATTTAGTAATTTATCGAAACGAGGGAAGAAAGAATATGTTGAGGAATGAATTTCCAACGTAAATCGAGCAGCTAATTTTAGGCGGGGGCGAAGAAAAACTTCCTTTAGAATCCAAACTTTCGAACTCTGGATCTCAAAGATAATAATAAAAAAATATCGTGTGAAAATCCGGTATTTAAAACCGCGGATTCTGAAATATCTCTCCGATAATAATAAAATAAAAAATATCACATTTTGTACATGTGAGAATCTGAACTTCCGAATCCCAGATTCTAAAAGCATGTTCTGCCCTAGTCAAAATCCGTAGATTCAAACTATGGATTGTAATATTTTTGCGAACCCCACGAAACTGCAATAGTTTTGCAATAATTTTTTTTATATATTATTTTAAAAAAAAAACCTTGTTTTCTTCTAACAATTATATGTTATAGTTAACTCAAATATTTTAATTAAAATTTGCAGACTTTCATTGTTTAGTTCAATCATTCAAACTTGGTTGGTTGGTTTGCGTGAACGAAAATTTGGTCACTCACGCCCAAGAATCCATGAAAAATTCTTGGGTACAAATTATGCACTCTTTAGACTAACTATAAACTTAAATAATAATAATATTACCAATATGCCATCTTGAATCGTATCTGGAGACCTATTTTAATAACTTCTATAATGATCATAAGTTTCAATTCAATATTTGGTCATCCTGTTGGTGAGTAGTAATTGTTTATATTAAGACATGATCCAAGTATAACATTTATTATTGGACAATTTGAAATATTTGAGTTTTATATTTATATAAACATTTCCAATCCAATTATGTTATGATCAATCGTTTACCATTAGGTCAAAAGCTAGAGCTATTAGTCAATGTGCAACTTTATTTTCTTATAATGTGGCAGAGCAGAATGCACGTATTGTGTGCGTTAAGGTTGTACTGTTAGGTCCATGAATCAGGGGAGAAACGTGTCTAACTGCCGATGTTGTCTCATTTACCTTAGAGATCAGTCTTACCATTTTACGACCGCGGGTCCTATCCCGAGCATAGATAATATTACACATTAAAATCCAGCGTCTCATTTTCACAGCCCACCTGATCAACGACGCAACGTCGGCAACTTTACGTACGAGAACTTTCCAGAAGGTCGCTCATCCCAGTACTTCTCTCATCCATGCATGCTTGACTCAACAATTCCCCCCTACAAGAAGTACAGAAAATGCTTCTTGGGAGACTCGAACCCCCGACATCGCTACGATATCAATGGTTGAGATCAAACGCTTACCACTTGACCAAAAGCTAATTCCAAATCACATATTTGAAATATTTGAGTTGTATATTTATATTTAAAATTATATTTTATTTCTGATAAATCACATACGAGTATTTATATAATACGGTTAAAAAAACTAATTTTAAAAATGAGAAATATAATTTTCTTATATATATTGTTATTTTTTAAAATTATCAAATCAAATTCCAAATCACATATTTAAATTGTTTGTCAAACACAAAAATAGTATTCCTAAATTCAATTCTTAATCCAATTCCAAATTTCCAATCCAATTCCCAATCCTACTTTAGTTCAACCAAACACACAGTTACGCTAACTATAACTTTAAATAATAAAACAGATTACAGTATTTCATCATGAATCATATATAGAAACATATTTTCCTAACTTATAGGATGACAGGAAGTTTTAATTCAATATTTTGTGATCCGGTTGGAAGAGTAATAATACTGTATATCAAGATAATGATCAAAATATAACATCTGAACTATTAAAAATAAAAAAAAAGTTAACCCATTAATGGGCTAATCCCCTCAGAGGCCTCTTGGCCTATACCGGTGGTAAATCGAGGGATATACACGAGTAGACAGGGTCCGGAAGAGAGGACCCATATAACGGACTAATTCCCAGAGCATACTCCACAATATTTCAGTGGGGATTATACTCCATACGAGAATCGAACTCGTGAAATCGGGGAAATTACTTCTATACCACCCCAAGTTTTACCAATTCGCTTGTACCCTCTCGGACACAACTGAACTATTAAAAGATTTTCAAATATCTGAGTCATACGGTTTCCTAAACACGAGTGAGTAAGAAAATCTGACTATTGATCTTTCGGTGGGCAAAGTCCACGAAAAACGTGAGATATTTTTGCTGTACAAATAAAGTGGCGTCAACCAACATGAGAATGTCTGTGGGAGTCGGTTGAATGGGCACGCCGCCGCCCACTGCAACTCATCATTTCTTATATTAAAAAACAAGGCCCCACTTACCACGGCGTGTAATATTTTAAACTTCACTTGTTTTGTTTTAAAATTGAAAAAGAGTAACTAGAACACTCGAATATAATCGTTTGCATAATTTCTATTTATATTTTTATTTAGAGGTGGTCGTATAATTTATGTCACGTGTATATAACACTAAATAGTTGTTGCACATTTTTGACTTTGGATATATTAGATGTGGAATGAGATGGTTGCCCATTTTTTGACTTTAGGAATTCAGATATATTAGATGGGGAATTTCAAATGGAGACGTCTAAAAGTTTTGGATTCCAATTATTACTGATGGGAGTTGTGGGCAGGACAAGTGTATGAAAATGGTCGGAACTTTTATTATGATTGTATTCTTCGATTATATCGAGACAATATGGAGACACTGGACCAAACTTTTTAGACGATTGTGTGAAGGTTCACAAAGTTGCGCCTCGTTTTTTTTTTTTTCATGAAACAATTATTTCTCTTTACTATTTATAAATAACCTATAAATCATGTCTAACAGAAAAATCGTGGTTGGATATTGTGTACGACGACTTTGGTAGATAAATGGACTAATATACAGTATTTTATGTTCTTTCCGAAAAATGTTCTTGATCAACGTGACTTGACACATAACATTTTGATGCCAACTATTAGTAGAAACCTAAAACAAAAAATTATGTTAAAACCAACTACTGAATGTAACAGCTCATATAAAACTTGATGTCCATTTAAAAAAAATGTTGATTTTATATTATTTATTTTATTAATTTAAAAACGAAACAGAACAAATGATAATCACGGACATTTAACTTATAAAATAATGCGATTCATTCTATAATTTTGGTCAGATTGAAATTTTGGTCCCCCAGTCTACAAGATATGCAGAGAATAAAAATACAGAAATGTAAACATGTGAAGGATTTCATAATACACCAAAACATGGAGAAACTAGGAAGAAAAATATAAATTCTCAAACATTACATTAAAAAATCAAGATATAGTCATTGTTCTAGTGTCTCGAAGCACGCAGTACAGATTTCTAATTAATTTGATTTATAATTAATTTGATTAGTAGGGTATATTATAATTATAAATTATATAAATCAATAAAGTATGTTAGTAATTTGATTTATATTGGAATATGGTAATATCATAATTCTATAATTGTAAAAATTAATAAAGGATCACACTAAGAGAGGCCATACCACCTAGGCACCTATCAATTGGGCGGTTCGCTATAGTGACAGAGACTGTTGTTTTATAATGATATTTTGGTATTATGTAAATGTGAACCAACTGATAGTAATCTTGGAAACTTCAAACTTGAAATATTATTATAGAACAAAATGCTACAAAATTTGGGAAATTAATGTCTTTGGTTTATTAACATTTTCTATTTTGGATTTTGATTGACTAATTCTTCAAAATCTCTTTTGGGCATCTACATCCGATTAGTTTGGATTTTGATTGACTAAGTCTTCAAAATCTTTTTTGGGCATCCACATCCGATTTTTTTGCCTATCAATTCTATTTTGTGTCAATTTCATATGGCATTTTAAAAACGTGATATTAGAATTTACTTCTTTGTCTGATGCCACGATAATAATCATTATGTACCTATAAACGTGTGAACCAAGATTAAAATTTTCCTAATGTGAAGACAAAATAATCAATATTTTAGTATATATCTACCCAGAATAAACATAATTAATGGACAACTCGTAACTTAATAAATTTTGTATATAAAAACTAATTTAAGTTTTGATGATAATAAAAAAATCAGTACGAAGCCACATATCAGATCAGATCAAATATAACATCGTTTAAGACTTGGATCATATTAGAGTTTAGCTGAGTTTACTCAACATATCAGAACAGAGTGTATTGAAATAGATCAAATTATAACACCTTAGTCAACAGGTCTCAAGAGCATATTAGATCAGTTGTACGAGAACAACTTAGAGCTCAGATCAGCACAGATTATTATTTCAGATCATGCTAGAATACAAGAGCAGATAAGTAAGAGCAGATCAGACCGGAGCTTTTGCATCAGAATAGATATCAGCTAACTTCGAGGTATTGACTTAAATGATGCATTTATAGTCGTTGAAAAACTCAGGCTGCAATCAGAATAAGATTAGATTTTTTAAAGTACGAGGATTGCCTTTTTATAGTAAAAATGAACATTTAATACAAAAGGGTAGAGATTGTCAAAGCATTAAATGTGCATTTATTACTAGAATGCAACGTACGACATTTCATCGGCTAAGTTAGCACCTGAGATTTCTAGGACGAGCTGGCTTAAGAGCAGATTGAGAAAGCCTAGACTGAACTCCAGGTCGAGGCTGGTCTGATAGAACCCGAAAAGACATACCTCAAGAAAGGCTAAGAAACGCTGAAACAAAAAATGTTCAGAAGAGAGAAGTACCCATTGGTTCAAATGTGAAACCTAGACTTAACAGCTCACACACTGTTTTTGCACGAACTTTTCAAGAAGCACATAGTGGAAGAACTTTTAGAGTTCAAGTGTGGGTCCTGAAAGGGATAATTCAATCTGGACCTAGATAGATATGGGTACCAAAATCTTTGTTTTGTAATTGCAGGTCAGTGAGGAAAAATTGTTGAAAAAATAAACCTGATATCTGGATAGTGGATGTTCTATATACATGACGGGTGATCCAAGCCTGTTATGAAAAATCAAATAAAGCAATGGTCATAAGATCACTTTTGATGATAACTCCAAAGGGAACCCCATGGGTAAGACTAAGATTATCCATTGTAATATTATCATTTAATATATCGTGCTTGTTGAAATCTGTGCTATAACTTGATTAGTGTTAGTCAATTGTGTGATAATTATTATATTATTAATTTTCACAAACACACATGCACAATTCAGATCCTGACTGCTTTGTTTATTGACAGGACATAGATCAGGGAACACCTACAAGGTGAACTTTTCAGACCAAACAGTAGCTGAACCAACTTGCTTACTGATTCTTATAAATGTTGGTTATGGCGTAAGCGCATAAATAATCTAAATTTAAAATAATTGTCAGTTTTCGTAAGCATGATTTCGTCACTGGTCTTCCCAAAGTCGATTTTCAAAAGATACAATTTGTTATGCTATTCGGCAAGGAAAGCAAGTCCGATCCACTTTTAAAAACAAATGGTGCAATTCATCTTCTCGAAGCCTTGAGCTGTTACATATGGACATATTCGGTCTTATACTCGTGATGAGATTAGGAGGAATGTGATACACTCTTGTTACAATCGATGATTACTCCATGTCACCTGTGTAATATTTTACTGCGGACCAACTGATAAGAATTTTAAGACATATTCAAAATGAGAAATCATGATCTAGCATAATTAGCAGCGGTGGAGGAGCGGAATTTTTAAATAAACAATTATCCTCATATCTCGATAATCATAGAATCAGACACAAGTTATTTGTAGTCAGATCACCTAAGTTAAATGGTCTGGCTGAGAGAGGAATCATACTTTAAAAGAGGATGCTAGAACACAATGCTTGTTGATTCTGTGATTTCTCAAAAATTTTGGGCTGAAGCATTGAACACTACATGCTATGTCCATAACAGATCAATTATAATAACAATTTTGGCAATATATGAGATCTGGAATGGCAAGAAACCCGATATTTCTTACTTCAGGGTGTTCGGATGCAGATGTTTCATTATATTAATGGTAAATTGCATTTGACTGCTTTTGATGTTAGAGCTGAAATTGGTATATTTTTGGGTTATTCAGCCGACAGTTGAGTTTATCGTACTTTTAATAATAGAACACTGATAGTTGAAGAATCTATTCATTATGTTATGTGTATAACTTTAAATCTAATTCTACTGTAACTATAAATGATTTGAATAATTGATTGGATACTATTAACCTTGATGATTCAAGTGATGATGAAGTGCATGTTAGAAATTTGCGGAGTCTATGCTCAAGTCACCCCAGTTGTCAACCTAGAAGAGGTCCAAGCTGAGGAAGTTCATAGAGATGCTGATCCAGTCCAAACTCATTTAGCTGAGGGAGTCCTTGCTTATCTAGTTGAGGAACTTTCCGGCAGATCAAGTTGAAGAAACTCAAGAGGATCCAACTAAGGAAGCTTATGCAAACCCAGTAGAGGGAGCGCAAGTTGACCCAGCAGAAGATGAGCAAGTTGATTCAAAACTGACTACGCAACAAATTGACGTAGATCCCCTTGGACTTAGTTTTCAATAGACTAGAACTCATCTACCTGAACTAGCCATAGGTAACTCTGCTGCTCCGCTTAGGATGCAAAGTCAAATGATAAATGATATTTTAATTCTACATTCATTTCTTATAGAACCTAAGAAGGTAGACGAGGTCTTAGTCGACTCAAGCTGGATAGAAGTTATGTAAGATGAACTTAGTCAATTTAAAAGAAATAAAGTATGGAGATTAGTTCCTAGGCAACAAATCATATCGTAATATGAACTAAATGAGTTTTCAGGAACAAACTAAATGAAAATGGCATAGTTGTAAGAAATAACGCATGGTTAGTCGCACAAGGTTTCAGACACGAAGAAAGAATAGACTTCGATGAGACCTTCACGCCTGTTGCTAGATTAGAAACCATTAGGATTTTTCTTATATATGTTGTATTTAAACATTTTAAAATCTTAGACATAGATGTGAAAAGCGTATTATTGAATGATATTTTATCAGTGGAAATGTATATTGCACAAACTCCTAACTTCGTGAGTCATACTTGAAACGACCCAAACTTTCTAAAATATTTTTCTCTAATTGAAAAGGCAAGAAATATTTTTTTAAATGGGTTTACTCACTATTCACATGAAAAGTGCCCTAATTTGGCCATAAAGTCGCAACACTTGAAAGGGATAATCATGTAACTAAAATCCAATAATGTCGTATAGCAATAACATACGCAAATCCAAAATAATAAATTTTCAAACTTCAATGTAACATGCATTTATTTCAAAAATCACATAATGCAAAATTTTCTACAGAATTTCTCAATCTAATGTGGAAGCTAAAGATATCAGGAGTGCGCTGCCTGGGTCCGAGCTCCTCAAGCATCGTCACCTCAAGTCTCAACCTCACGTATCATGCCATTAACATCATAAAAAAAATCATCACTTTTATTTCAAAAACTTGCTGTCCGTAAACATGTGCATTAGAAAATACAAAAAAAATTTAGCGAAGATCAATCGGGACCGTTCTAGGCTTCTCAACTGGATACTCGGACACCGGACGGTCTCAACGAGTCACCGGGCAAGCCCAAAACTCATCAAAATCAATCCAAACCTAGAAAATATAATTGCACATCTGAAACATATTTACAAGACATAAAAACCTGTTTTGATACCTTCGGGGTGCTGCCATGACCTCTAAACTTTTCGTGTTATGAGCTGCCTTCTATTGACTCCTAAGCGCTTCCTTCGACCTTTACCTATTAACCATCGACCAGCAGCCCTTAACCCCATTTCACAACCTTCCTAACATGCCTTAGGGACTCTACAAAACCTCCATAACCTGTAGGAACAAACCACATGACACCACACAACTCAAACACACCAACCTTCCCTCACCGCTCTTGGCCCGTTTCTTACGCGTACCAGCTTCGACTCAATGTCTCCCCATTATCCCTAGCTTCGAACTAGACTAAATCCAACACCTTAAGGACCACTTAGGCTTCATCAGAGCCAGAAATCCATCCCCTTTGAGCCACGGTCGCACGACATGAAGACAAGAGCGTCCACACCGCACGGCAGCTGCACGCCTCCCTTCGCAGCACTTGCGCCACTTCTCCCTTCGACTAGAACCCTAACCCCTCTTATAAAATAGCTCAACCAGTACTATGTGGCCCTCTAGATGTGTCCTAACCCCCAACCTTGGTGCATGCTCAAACAGAAATCGTTCTGCCAAGAATATGCCATGTCTGCCACTTCCTGCACACACCACGCAGATTCTGCACTCCCGGCTGTTACCCCTCGTTCCGCACGTCCATCATCCTATCCTACGGTAACAACACTCCAAAACTCATCATGGCATCACCCTGTAATCGCATGAAGACAGCAACAATCCATGGGAATTTCAAGACAGCAAAAACACGATGCAACTAGACACAACCTAAGGTAGCGTCTACATGCAGAAAGTTGAAGCTTGTTGTCCAGTTTCTGTCATGTCCGACCAGGCCTCCATGTTGATGTTCTAGACCTTTCAAACTCAACCTAACATCCACCTAAAGGTCCTCTAATGGCAGCAGCAAGCCCTGGACATCACAAACAACAGAAACCTTCGAACATGCAGAAAAATGGAACATGGATGCAGTGCTTCAAGGATCATGCGCACGCTGCCATAAAAACGATTTTCCAAAAAAAATTCTCATGCATAAACAATTCAAAACACACATAATATGATCTGAATATGGACAAAAGAAGATTTTAAACTTGCCTCTCATTGGAGAAAATTGTGAATACACGTTACAGGATCGTCGGAAAGGGAGAAACTGGACGCGATCCTCTACCAATCTCCTTGCTTCTCCACGGTTTTGGCTAGGTTTTTGGGGGTGAAAGTAGGCTGGTGTGGGGGAAAGAACTGATGAGAAAAACGTTTTTTGTATACCTTGAAACCTAGGGTAGTTTATTTATGTGTTGGATAGTAATTAGACCCGGTAATCCTTTAATTAGATACTCCATTTTTTCCGAGCCCATCAAGACTTAATCATGCTCAATTAATATAATAAATATCATGGATTTAATTTTAAAACTTGGTTTAAAAAATTATAGTCTATGTTTACCTGCTCAATTGCAAGAAAAATCGGCTAAACGGACATAACGCTCAAAAATTGAATTTTTGTCTATCCATTATCCAAAACTTTAAATTTATCGTTAAAATATTTTTTATCTCCAAACTCTCCAAAACTTTAAATTTATCGTTAAAATATTTTTTATCTCCAAACTCTTTAATTTAAATTTTGGGATAATTTAAAGTCACATCTATTCTCCCCGATCTCCCATTCATGACTTCGGTAACGAATATTCACCTGAAATCACAAAACCTCAAGAACCGCAATTAAAGCTCAAAATAAATCAAATACTTTTATCTTTATTTTTTTAAATCTCAACTATACTCAAAAGAGTGCAAGGAGTGATCACCGGTGCCAAGAGGTTGCACGGATAATGAGCGGCTTTTGGCAGGCTTCTAGCCGAAGGGACACATGAATGAACCGATCTCACACCGGAATGAGAGGGATTCTGATATTGGAAGCTATGGGACTGTGTAGTTGAGGTGGACTTATCAGATTTAATTGGTACTAGTTATACCAACAAGATGCATCTTCTTTTCGGTAGCTCATCACTTAAGAAATCCAAAGTTAAGTTGCTTGACCTGGGGAAATTTTGGGAGGGGTGATCCCCTTGAAAGTTTCCCAGGGTGCGTGCAAGTGTGGACAAAATACGCTGAAAAGACCACTGATGGTACAGTGGGTACAATCGTTAGATCTGGGGCGTTACAGTTGGTATCAGAGCCGACCTCTCTTCGTACGGTATGGTTTGGGGACGAACCAAGCGGAAGCTGGTGGGCATGTGACACCCGGGGCTCAAAAGTGGACGGGGAGTGATCGTCTGTTCCAAGAGTTTGCACAGAGAATGAGCGGCTCCTTGAAGGATTCTAAGCGAAGAGACACATGAATGAACCGATCTTACACTAGAATGAGAGGGACTCCGAGACTAGGAAGTTATGAGACTGTATAGTTGAGTTGGGTTAATCAGATTTAATTGTTACTAATCATACCAACAAGGTGCATCTTCTTTTCGTTAGACTTAAGAACTCCAAACTTAAGTGTGCTTGACCTGGGAAAATTTTGGGATGGGTGACCCATTGGGAAGTTTCCCAGGTTGCGTGAGAGTGAGGACAAAACAAGCTGGAAAGACCAGTGATGATACTGTGGGGACATTCGTTAAATATGAGGTGTTACAATACGATTCTAGATTATGTTTTTAAAGTGGACAAAGCGCTGTACGGTACAGTCTGAAACAAGTACCAAGACTTGGTATGACACGTTGTCCAAATTTCTTATTGATCATGATTTTATTATCGGGACAGTAGATAAAAATCTGTTCAAGTTTATTAGTTCAAATATTTCTAGGTTTATGCGGATAAATTCGAGATGTATATGATGGGTGGGTGAGCTGATATTTTTCCTTAGATTACAAATCAGACAGCTTGAGAATGAAATCTTCATTAATCAAGTGAAGTACACGAAAGAGCTTCTTGAAGTTGGGGATGAAAAATTGCTCACAGTGCTACCACTCTTATGAGTGAATCCATCAAGCTGGACAAAGACGAAACTGGTACTGCCATTAAGGTATATTTGTATTTCTGGTTGATCGGATCTTTGCTATATCTAATAGCTAGCAGATTGAACATCATGTTTGCTGTCTGTATGTGCCCAAAATTCCAATCCGATCCGAAAAAATCTCATTTATTGTGGTTAAGTGTATTTTAAATATCTAAAGGGTACTCAAAACGTGGGACTTTGATATCCTAAAGGCTCAAGTATCAATTCGATTGTGTACTCTGATGCATATTACACCGTTTGCAAAGTTGTGGACGAATCACCAGTAGTACTTGTCAATTCTTGAGAGATAGTTTGATCTCATAGTTCAGCAAAAATGAGAATTCCATAGCAGCCTCAACAGCAGAGGGTGAGTACTAAGAAGCTGGGAGATACTTGTTGGCGCAGCGGCGGATCCAAATCCCTCTCTCGGGACGTAGCGGAAGTTTTAAAATTTGAATAGCCCGGGAACGGTTAGTACATGAAATATAAATCTAAACATACATAGGATGTTTAGAAAAGTACCTCAGGCGATTAAGCGCCTGGCTCCGACAGTCCACGAGGGAGATGGCCCTTCAACGGTTGAACAGTGGATCAATGCCTAACCTGGTCCAAGACCGGAACTCAATTCCTTTGCTGGTTTGCACTAGAAAACCAGCAAAAGTTCTGCAGACGGAATCTCCTCACCGAGACGATCAGAATGAATTCCGACGACGGCGCGACGGCGGGAGGAGGAGGCGAGAAGGAGAGGGGAGGGGAGCTGAAGGAAGAGTTGTCAACACAACTTGGAGTGAATAAAATGAATATCCTAAGGCCCCTATTTAAAGATTTTTCATGGGCAACCAGGTTAATGGGCTCAGGCCAGGCCTGGGCCCAATGAACATTGGTTTCAAGTCCATCGTTGTGGCTTCATCATAATCCGATCGAAGATCAGATCGGACCGATCTTCACAGTTTACAAAACTGAACATTATGATGTGAAAACAATTTTTCAGACCACCTAATACAAAATAGCAGTTAGGCTCCTATCAGCTTTAAGGAAAGTCATACTTACCCAGCTAATTTTAGGAAGTCGCACTTCCATCCTTCCTCCTACTATACTCAACAAATTGAGTACAATTTCCATACGAGAATTGAGAAACCAGTACTTGTGTGACCTTCAATGGTTCATGGATACAGCTAGCCGTGGACTCACAACTCTTTGTGACTCCGAAAACACATTTTCAGACTTACCCATCGGATCATGGTAAAGCGTATAGCAACATAGCCCCATGATCCCCTAGGTATCACTGATAATGTCTGCAAGAACCAGTTGGTCATGGTTAGCATACAGTACGATCCTTTCAGCTCAAATATCCCAATCGAATCAACGATCATTGGTAAATCGAGAGTCGCTAGAGATTCGATAGCTATGCATACATGTTGGAGATAAAATAATGACATGTTAGAGTAGATGCCCAACTAGCCAACTTGTGGCGTGTGGGTTTTCATTGACTCTTGTACAAACGATCTTTATATATGATATTCGCATTCTTTTAATATGGCATTCTTTACTTTCATTATGTGTGTAAACGAATCAACGATCATTGGTAAATCGAGAGTCGCTAGAGATTCGATAGCTATGCATACATGTTGGAGATAAAATAATGACATGTTAGAGTAGATGCCCAACTAGCCAACTTGTGGCGTGTGGGTTTTCATTGACTCTTGTACAAACGATCTTTATATATGATATTCGCATTCTTTTATATGGCATTCTTTACTTTCATTATGTGTGTAATGATTTACAATTGTGT
>KV013499.1:218333-230723 GCA_001598015.1 Dorcoceras hygrometricum
GAAATCACATACATATATGATTATTGTTCTTGATAGAACTTGCGTTATGTGTGTGTCGATCCATCACAGGTAGTGGATCTTTTATATTTGCATGAGTTTGCATATTGAAGAGAATTGAATTGATTCTAATGCCCAGGACTGAGTTGGCCTGATTTTCGAAGCCGGAGATGGTTTCGATAGATGAATATTCATGTCAAGATCGGATACGAATCTTGATGGCATCGAACTGATATGGAATCAATTCGGAGATCGAAGAAGAAAACTAGAATCATATCATGTCATTGCATTTATTTACAGTTATTACACTGTTATGCATTTTATTGTTATTATGCGTACCTGCTGATTATATTGAGATGTTTCTCACCGGAGTTTATCCGGCTGTTGTTTTGTTTTGTATGTGTGCATGACAACAGGAAGAAAGAACTAGTGGGGAGCAACCACGGGTAGCGAGAAATAACTACCTAGACGTCTGATCAGCAGCAAGAAGATGAAACAGCAGCTGATAGTCTAGAGATTTGGATAATTGGTCATAGGTTGCTCAAGTCTGGTTTTGTATAGAAGACATAAGCGTGTACTAGTTAACTTAGCTTGTAATCGTTGTAAACTTTGAAGTTTTTGTATAAAGGAATCATGTTTACGCTACCAGCTGAGTTGGTTATGCTTCTGCTGACTTGCGCCTCTGCTGGTCGAAAATTTTTTTTTAGTACGTTCTGTATAAACCAGATTAGATTGTTAAACTTGTTCAGTTTACATTAATAACCCACTGATTAAGATTAGAAGATTAATTGTGAGAAGAGAGCCTCACACAAAGTCTTCTAGTGAAATCCTTCCCATTGTGGAAGAAGGGGAGACGTAGGAGAAATTACTCCGAACTTCCAGAACAAATTTCTCGTCCCTACTACTTTTACTTTTACACATTTGATTAAAATGTTCAGCTGATTGAATCATGTTTATTCCGTATAAAACTAGTTTATTAGATGAGACAACAACATCACTGAGAAAGCTTCCCAGCTGCTAACTCGGCTGGAAGTTGGCTTTGAGCTGTAAAATTTTCGAAACAAATTTTCAAATAAAATCTGTAAAGAGAGTTCATTCACCCCCCCTCTGAACTCCCAAGTTCTCTTTTCGATCCTAACAAGTGGTATCAGAGCGGGTTTTCTCAGTGTTTGAACAATTTATTCAATTTTACTTATTAAACATGTCGGTTTCTCACTCTAAAATTCCTATGTTCTCTAAGGAAGAATACGATGTCTGGAAGATCCGGATGCAGGCACACCTAGCTGCACAAGATGATGACATGTGGTTCGTAATCACCAATGGACCAATGAAAATAATGAAAGTAAACACTGCTGTTGCTATAACTGATGGTGCACCTCAATGGATTGAGAAACCCAGGAAGGAGTGGTCCTCAGAAGCTAAGAAGAAAGTAAATCTGGACAATGTCGCCAAGGACATATTATACAAAACGCTAGACAATAATATGTTTAGCAAGATCAGACATGCACAACTGCAAAAGAAATCTGGGAGAAACTGACCCAGATATGAGAAGGGAATGAAGAGACAAAGGAGAACAAGCTACCAGTGGCTCTAAAGAAATTTGAGCTTATCAAGATGAAGCCGGAGGAGTCCATGGCAGAGTTTGATGAACGATTCAGCTCATTGATGATTGAGCTGGGTAGACTAAACAAGATATATAGCAACAGGGAACTGGCCCTAAAAGTGATGCGAGCACTTCCCAAGGAGTGGGACGTTAAAACTATGGCTATGAGAGAGTCTAAAGACCTGAATAAGATGGAGTTGCATGACTTGTTTGCTAATCCAAAGGCATACGAGTTCTAACTGGAGACGAGAGCGGAAGCCGAGCCCTCTACATATCAACCAACTAAATCTTTGGTAGCCACAATTGTAGATCAAAGTCCATGCTCTACTAGTAACAGATCAGCAGACGAAATAAGCAAGGATGCAATGGCTCTACTTATCAGAAAATTTGGAAAATTCATGCGGAAGAATAATTCTCAACCTTTCTCTTTTAATTCCCCCAAGAAAAGCTTCAATACTCCTTCTGACGATAAATGTTATAACTGTGGCAGGATTGGTCACTTCATAGCTGATTGTAATAAGCCAAGAATAGATGAAAAGAAGCGACCAGACCATAGCAACAACAAGAATAAGAAGGAGAAAAAGGTGTATCGAAAAGGGAGAACTGAAAAATCCATGGTAGCAAAAGAAAACAAGAGTGCATGGGCTGACTCTGATTCGGATGAATCAAGCTCTGGAGCCTCCTCTTCAAGTGATAGTGAGGAAGAAGTACAGTGTCTCATGGCAGATGACACTGAGGAGGTATTTGATTTTTCAAACCCTGAATTCACACGGGAGGACCTTGTTACTAAACTAAATGAAATGGTCCTAGAATACAAAAAGCTTTCTCAATCATTCAAGGAATTTAAAGCTAAAGAAGAGAGTTGTGCAACAAGTGCTGGGCTAGCTGGCTCAAGTGCTATGCAAGCTGCTCTAAGTAAGCTTGAAAATGAAAATGTTGAATTGAGAAGCAGGTCAGAGGAGATGCTCCACAAGAATCAGCGGTTAGCTGATATAATAAGCTCCTGGACCAAATCCTCTGCCTCTTTACAAAAACTGCAAGGAGCTACAAAGCATTCTGGTGATAAAACTGGATTGGGTTACTATAGCAATGAAGGCAGTACCGCAGAAACTAGCAGCAATCTAGGGCTATGAGGGACAAAGTTTAAGACAATGAACTTTGTAAAACCTAGCCAGGAACAAATTTGCTGAGATAAAATCTGGTGACGCTATGATGACAAATAAGCCTTTGATCAGGCAAGGAAGATTTTGCGGGCTAGGATATACTGCTCCTGAGAAGCCTCGAGAAAGCTAGTTAAAAAAAATAGTTGAATTAATACGGGGGAAACCCAAATTCAACAATAAGACAAACCAGTTCTAAATCTTCTCTGAAGGACATGCAATACAAGCCACAATATCGGAAGCCCAGATCAAATAGGTCATATGTTGCATATCACGATCGTAACAGGACAAAGAACACACACGGACCGCACAAATGTTTTGATGCACACACTGGAAAATGGATTAAAATTATCAAAGTGTGGGTCCCGAAAGGTCTAATCAAACCTGGACCCAATTAAATCAAAGGGTACCAAATATACTTGACATGTGATTGCAGGAACAACAAATCCAGACTGGAGCAGTCAACGTGGTATCTGGACAGTGGATGTGCAAGGAACATGACTGGGGATGCCAAGCTACTCACAGATATAAAACCCTGCAATGGACCTAAGATCAATTTTGGTGACAATTCTAATGGTAACACTGTGGGTAAGGATAAGCTTACCCATGGTAACTTCACTGTAAATAATTTTGAAAATCTGTGTTACAACTTGATTAGTATCAGTCAGTTGTGTGATAGCAATTATTCTGTAAAGTTTCAAAAATACACATACGCTGTTCTTAATCCGGAAGGTCTGACCGTGCTAATAGACTATCGAGCTGGTAACACATAAAAAGGCGATTGGTCAGACCAACCACATAAAGAACAAACTTGCCTAGTCGCTGACTCTTCAAATAGTTGGTTATGGCATCAACGGATGAATCATTTGAATTTTAAAGCTATTTCCAATTTGAGTAAGCATGAGCTAGTTGAAGGTTTGCCCAAACTAAAATTTTCAAAAGACAAGATCTGCTCTGCCTGCCAGCTGGGTAAACATATCAAATCTACTTTTAAACTAAAAGGCAGTACCAAGACCTCTCGTAAGCTGGATCTTTTGCATATGGATCTCTTTGGTCCAATACCCGTAACCAGCTTAGGGGGAATGAAATACACCCTTGTTGTGGTCGATGATTTTTCTAAATTTACCTGGGTGTTATTTTTGAAATCAATGGATCAAACTGCCGACCAGCTGATCAAACTTTTAAAACGTCTCCAAAATGAGCAATCTTGTAATTTCAACCGGGTTAGGAGTGATAGAGGAACCGAGTTTTAAAATGTTAAAATCTCCTCCTATTTGGATGACATTGGAATCAAACATGAGTTGTACGCAGCTAGAACACCTCAGCAAAACGGGTTGGTTGAGCGTCAAAACCGCACTTTAAAAGAAGCTGCCACAACAATGATGCGGGTATTTCCAATAAATTTTGGGCTGAAGCCGTCAATATAGCTTGTTATAATCAAAACAGATCGATGATAAATAAGCGACATGGAGTCACACCTTATGAGATCTGGAATGCCAATAAACCTGACATCTCGTATTTCAGGGTGTTTGGATGCAAATATTTCATCCATATTAATGGTAAAATGTACTTACGAGCTTTTGATGTAAGATCTGATGCAGGTATCTTTATGGGATACTTAGCTGTTAGCAGAGCCTATAGAGTGTTCAACAATAGAACTCTAACGATAGAAGAATCGGCTCATGTAGTGTTCGATGAGACCAGCTTTCAATCTTCATCAGCCTCAAAGTTAAATGATCTTTGCACTCGTCTGGAATCCACTCATCTGGATGAGTCAAGCGATGACAAGGAGCAACCTAGACAACAAGCTGATGACCAACCCGATGTGGACAGAACAATTACCAGCACTAGTATTCCGGTCGTTGAGCAAGCCGGTCCAGATCATGATCTAGCTGATACAAAACACTATTGTGCTAACGATAATATCACATAAAATAGCACATCAACCTATGGCATCCCAGAAGAACCAGCAAGGACATAGGGGGAACAGCACAACCCGTCTACCTCATACGGACCAGATCTTCGGTGGAATAAAAATCATCCACCTGAGCTGGTCATTGGTAATCCGACTGCCCCTGTTAGGACACGAAACCAGATGATAAACGAATATTTTAATTCTGCTTTCATATCACATATTGAACCTAAGAAAGTAGAAGAAGCATTAAGAGATCCCAGCTGGATAGACGCTATGCAGGAAGAACTAAATCAATTCGAACGTAGCAAAGTATGGCATTTAGTCCCTAAACCAGATAATGAAAATATAATAGGAACAAAATGGATCTTTAGAAACAAACTGGATGAACAAGGGATTGTAGTTCGAAATAAGGCTAGTCTGGTCGCACAAGGATATAGACAAGAAGAAGGCATATTTTGAAGAATCCTTTGCACCGGTAGCTAGATTAGAAGCCATCAGAATCTTTCTTGCATATGCATCATTCAAGAACTTCAAAGTTTATCAAATGGATGTCAAAAGTGCATTCTTGAATGGAATCCTGAATGAGGAAGTGTATCTATCACAACCTCCTGACTTCGTAGATCATACCAGACCGGAACACTTATACAAGCTGGATAAAGCTTTATATGGTCTGAAACAAGATCTAAGAGCTTGGTATGATACTCTGTCCAAATTTCTCATTAATCATGATTTTACGATTGGTTCAGTTGATAAGAAACTGTTTAAGTTTGTAAAGAATAATCATATCCTGCTTGTACAGATTTACGTTGATGATATAATATTTGGATCAACTAAACCATAAGCTTTGTGATAAATTCTCAAAGTTAATGCAGGACCAATTTGAGATGAGCATGATGGGGGAGTTGACATTCTTCCTCGGATTACAAGTTAAACAGCTGGAAGATGGAATTTTCATCAACCAAGCAAAGTATACAAAGGAACTTCTGAATAAGTTTGGGATGGAAAGTTGTTCCTCTACAGCTACTCCCATGAGCACCTCCATCAAGCTGGATAAAGACGAAGCTGGAACTACCGTCGAGGTAACCATGTATCGTGGGATGATTGGTTCACTTCTTTACCTCACAGCAAGCAGACCAGATATAATGTTCTCGGTCTGCATGTGTGCTAGGTTTCAAGCTGACTCAAAACAATCTCACTACATGGCTGGCAGGACCAATTTGAGATGAGCATGATGGGGAGTTGACATTACTTCCTCGGATTACAAGTTAAACAGCTGGAAGATGGAATTTTCATCAACCAAGCAAAGTATACAAAGGAACTTCTGAATAAGTTTGGGATGGAAAGTTGTTCCTCTACAGCTACTCCCATGAGCACCTCCATCAAGCTGGATAAAGACGAAGCTGGAACTACCGTCGAGGTAACCATGTATCGTGGGATGATTGGTTCACTTCTTTACCTCACAGCAAGCAGACCAGATATAATGTTCTCGGTCTGCATGTGTGCTAGGTTTCAAGCTGACTCAAAACAATCTCACTACATGGCTGTTAAACGCATTCTAAAATATCTGAAAGGCACAAAAAATGTGGGTCTGTGGTATCACAAAGACTCCAGCTTGAACTTAATCGGATACAGTGATGCAGACTATGCGGGATGTAGGATTGATTTTAGAAGCACAAGTGGAACTTGTCAATTTCTGGGTGATAGACTTATTTCATGGTTTAGCAAGAAACAGACATCAATAGCTACGTCCACATCTGAGGCAAATTACCTTGCAGCTGGAAGTTGTTGCTCACAGATACTATGGATTCAACAACTTAGGGACTATGGCGTTGATGCACAAGAGGCACCCATCTTCTGTGCCAACACTAGTGCGATCGCGATCACTCAGAATCCTGTGTTGCATTCCAAAACTAAACACATTGACATCCGACATCATTTCATTCGAGACCATGTACTTAAGAAAAACGTTCTTTTCATGCATCATGTGCCAACGGATCAACAAGTGGCTGAAATCTTCACCAAGTCTCTACCGTACGCAAAGTTCTCTTATTTTAGAAACATTTTAGGTCTCCTCGATATGTCATGAATGTGTTTTACGTGCATAAATTCAGGGGGAAATAATCTTAGTCAAACAGATAACTAAAACAGTCAGCTGGTTGTCATTGAGCTGGTTAGTATCTTACCGGTCTGGTCCAGATCGTGATATAGTGTGATGTTATCATGGGGTTTGCCTCAATTATTTTCGTGCTGATATATAAAATTGAACAGAAGAGATTGGGTTAGCGTTTCTAACTTATTTTAAATCGGACGGTCATCTTTTCTGAATTTCAAAAGTCTTTAAATGTGATGGTGACACGTGTCCAGCAAAACCATTCTCTCTCCCCGCTCAGACAAAAACAATCTTTCTGTGTTCTATTCAGTACGCCTTCAAAATTCACGCGCAATAGAGCAACAATGCAAACCGCTAAATCACATCCAGTGTATTTTATCTGAAATCTCCCCAAATTTATTATTAGAGATGGCTTCTTCTCCATTTGTAAACACTCTGCAGGTGGATTTCGCATTTGTCCTTGCAATGGAGCATGCCAGGATGGTTCGTATATTTAAATCCTTGGATAACACAGGATTACGAGGCTTCTTGGAAGGTACCACGTATGTATTTTAGAATGCTGTTACTGAATTTTTTGCCAATGCAAAGGTCATAGCTGGGACTATTATTAGTTCTGTGTGTAATCGTAAGTTGGCTGTCACTGAGGATATATTTTCAGCAACCTTTAAACTTCCAACTGAGGGTATAACAGTTCTTGCGGATATTCAAAAAGCAACTATAGTTGAAATGCAACACAGATTTTCTGCTACTGAGGTGCCATTTAAGATATCTGGTAAGAAAAGAGAAATGCACTTTGAATATCGTCTGTTGCATGACATTGTTGCGAAGTCTATTTGTGCAAAAGATGGCTCCTTTGATTCTGTCACCTGTGAAAAGTTCGAGTTTATGACTGCTATTTCTGCTGGAATCTCGGTGAACTGGGGTAGAATTCTGTTTCAAAGACTGTTGGAAATGGTTCAGAATTCCAAGAAGCAATCACGGGGATATACGATGCCGATCAACATTCTGTTGACAACCCTGGTCCAAGCTGATCTCGGGGAATCTGTCAAGCTGCACTATAAGAAGGTGCTGACAAGTAGGTCTGTACAAGCCTAAAATAAGCAAAATCAAGATATCATTCCTGAAGGGGAACCCAGCACGCGCGAGGAGGATACATCCAGCAACCCTGAAACTAGCTTGCCGCACCAAGAGACACCGACAGAGACGGAATCCTTGGTTGTAGTCAAAGAAACGGTTGTGAACAACCCCAAGAAAAGAAAACACAAGGATGGAGGAAAGAAGAACCGAACGAAGAAAGTGACCGAGCTGGAAGCACAAACTGCTGAAAAACAAACGGTTGAGGAAAGAAGGCCCATTGCTCCAACGCATTTTGATTCTGAAGAAGTGTATGAACCAGACTCGTGTCCGTTGATAACTCGTCATTGCAGACGACAACAAATTAGCGAATCATCAGATTCAGAGTCCACTATCTCCATGCCTCTGAAAGATTTCGTGAAGAAGAGGCAAACACAACGGCAGCGTATGCAAATGGGATGGACCGCTGCCACCTTTGGTTCTCAACCAGATCCAACTCCGGTATCTCCCACTGTATAGGAGGGAACGGCGGATGATCAAATTGTACAGGGAAATGGTGGTGAATGTTTTGAAAAGGATTTCAATTTTGATGCTCGGAAGGAGCATGAAGAACAACAGGATCAGGATTTCAAAGCTGATGAACGAGAAAACAGTGGACACAATGCACAGATGGGAGATAACGATCAGATAGCAAATCCAGGGTGTGGAACCCAACTGGATTCTGTGAACCCCATTGCTAATGATTCAGGTGCTATTCAGAATGAACCAGTACAAGTAGAAGTGTATTGTCAACAGATGTTCACATCTGCGTGGAACACTGTCTCCGCCTGCATGACAATGTTTGAGGAATGGCTGCATTTCCATCGAGAGTTACGTCTCAAAGATATCTCTTCTGTTGAATCGTTGGTTGAAATTGAAGAGCAAATACTTGAATTGTGGGAGACAGAGGACATTTCTGATTTGTTTGAGCGTCATTCGCTCATTATGAACAAACTATTTGAATTGGAGCTTGAGAAGCTATATCATGAGCATCTAGCTCGCTTTAAGCTCGATGTCCCTTCTGTAAATCGTGATTTTGAATGCATTTGAAGATTGCACAAGGAGCTAAGTGTGACTGCAGCGGTACACAAGAATCACCGCGTGATGGCGGGTATGCCACATATTAATCCGGAGCAGCCTCCTGCACTGGAATTTTCTCACTTGTTCGATCACGAGCAGGGAGCCGAGCAGACCACAAGTCCCCAACTTGACCATCCAGGACATGAGACTCCGGCAATGACTCCTCATGAGCACCAGGATCAAGAGAACGAGCTAGCAATTCAAATAGTTGAACATCGGACTGAAGGAAATGAGCATCTGGCTCTTAATGAACTTGTACAAGGGTCTAATCAGACGTTGGTAGATCGTCCTGCCGTTTTTGTGCCTTCTGACCAGCATGATTCTAACCATCGGGGTCCCGCTCCTACCAATTTGCAGCTAATTGCCTCAGCCTCAGCAGATACATCTACCCTCCAGCTCCTGGACACTACTGCCCAGTCTCTTACTGATCTATCTACGCGCGTATCATCTCTTGATCAGGCGTTTGCCCGCATTCGTGATGATACAAATATGACCAGGCATCATACTATTCTGATGCGTGACCAATTCAATAATGTTGTTGATGGGCTGGACATAAAAATTGATGTACTGGAACGCACCTTCACCCAAAGGATGGCTGACGAGCTGGCTGTGGTAAAATCTAAGCTCGCTGAACTAGTTAAAGGTCTGTGGGAGTTTGGTGATGCCAAAAAGGGGGAAGAATGACAGAATAGATCGGGAAAAGGGACAAGCGGCGACGGGCCAGGTAATGTACGGGGAAGAGGGCTAAGCCTTAGAGGAGGTCGTGGATCTAGTTCGGAAGGGGGAAGAGGTCGAAATCAAAGA
Organism: Dorcoceras hygrometricum; assembly: GCA_001598015.1. Classification (NCBI taxonomy): domain Eukaryota; kingdom Viridiplantae; phylum Streptophyta; class Magnoliopsida; order Lamiales; family Gesneriaceae; genus Dorcoceras; species Dorcoceras hygrometricum. Next base: position 228,116 of record KV013499.1, read on the forward strand.
AGTGGTGATTCGGCTGATCCCAACAACAGATTTAGATATATAACGTGGTTTTAAATCTTAGTTGAGCTAAATCTATTTGTTAGAAACTAAACTACCTTGAATTTCACTATAACTTGGTTTATGATCTATAGCACTTCTTTTACGAGCATAGTTTTGTCATCATTAAAAAGGGGGAAATTGTTATGATGAATTTGAGAAGTTTTGGTGATGAAAAATGAAAAAGATATGGAATTCGTAAAAGAGATCATTAAAACCAAAGATACAAGATCTGGACGAGACTTACCATGTTGAACAAAGAAACCAGGTCGGGGCGAAGTCAAGCTGATCAAAGGAAAACAGCTCAGAGTATTCTGGTCAAAAGTCAAACCAGCCCGGAACCTTAGTATAAACCAGCTGGACTGTGGAAAGTGCAGAAACCAGCTCAGAATATTGTACCAGCTGAATGTAAAGACACTACAGGTACCAGCTCAGTTTCAGAAACCGGAAGGGTAAACCAGCTTGGCACAGGACAATAAAACCAGTCAAGTACAGAACGCCATAAGAAATTTGAATTTCGTAATGTCTGAAGTCAAGTACAGTCTGAAAAAAATCAGTTGACATCTCTATGATTTGTAGTCGTTGGGACTACTTCAAGCTAAAACCAGATATGCAGGGATATGACACATACTGAAGACGCGGAAGATTTTCCAAAAAGGGCAATGCATTTAATGAAGCTGTACTTTTGGAGAACCACGGTGGATCCGGATCACGCCTCCCGGCGAGGCAGCGGAAGAACAAAAAATTTGGCCGGGAGACGATCAATACGATTCAATAAACAACAGGCTATGACATTCATAGGGTGTTTAGATGACTACCTTGCTGGCAACTCGTGCCTAGCTCCGACCAGTTTCTCGAGGAAACCGGCACTTCACGGTGATGGTGGTAGACTACGTCAATCAGGTCCACGACCGGATACGAGACTCCTTCATCAGCCTGCACTAGAAGGTCTGACGAGATCGGTGCGGACGGATTCTCCTCGTCAAGTTGGCCGGAACAATTTCCGACGAGGGAGGCGGCGGCTTTGAAAGAGAGGAGGGAGGCGGCCGAAGCTCTTAGGGTTAGGGTTTGTGAGTGTTATTGAATGTTATGATTAAAGCCTAAGTCTACATTAAGTAGACTTAGTGATGGATTTGGATCCGGCCCAACAGGACCGGGTCCAACGGATGAACATTCGGTTCATCCCCATCACCGAGACTTCATCGTAACTCCGATCGCCGATCAGATTGGACCGATCGAATCAGTTTCCAAAACAGAATACTATGATCTGAAAAACCATTTTTCAGAACCCCAGTGCAAAATGACCGTTTTGCCCCTCAACAGCGGGAAATCACGATTTGACCCCTGTTGACTTTTAGGAAGTCGCACTCCCCAAAATCCTCTTCTCATGCTCAACACATTGAGCTGAGTATCCGTGCGGGAATCTCTAATCCAGTACTTGTGTGACCCTCAATGGTTCAGGGATACAGCTAGCCGTGGGCCTACAACCATTGCGGCTCCGAAATCACAATTCCGGACTTGCCCATCGGATCATGGTAAGAGCGTCTAGCAACATCGCCCCATGATCCCCTAGGTATTAATGATAGTGCCTGCAAGAACCAGTTGGTCATGGTTAGCGTACAGTACGGTCCTTTCAATCCATATATCCCGATCAGATCAACGACCATTGGTAAATCGAGAGTCGCTAAAGATCCGATAGCCATGCATACATCTTGGAGATCGAATAGTGACATCGCGAGTGTAACTAGGTAAACACATTTACCTAAAACACTTCGTACTCTGGCCAGAGATTTATACTATGACGCCCGAACCCAACGGGGCCACGAGAATTGGGTAAATAAAAATTTTCGAATAAAAGAAGGGCTAAATGATAATTCGCTATAGGCTGTATTTCCTATAACTTGAAATAAACAAAACAAACGACGAGCTCAAGGATCAGCAGGTACTTAAGTTGCGCACTAACTGCTAAAAACATTTGCGGAAAAACAGTTTGTATTGATAACTTGCAATTGCTATTACAACAGCTGCTATTCTAAGTAAATATACAACCGTTGCTATTGATCTAATACAGTACAATCTATTCAAAACGATACAACTTAGACACGGAAAACGTAGGCCTTGGATAAACACAACGCCACCCATCTGCTGATTCAAGTTCCACCTGCTGTTCCTCCTATTTCCTATAACTTGAAATAAACAAAACAAACGACGAGCTCAAGGATCAGCAGGTACTTAAGTTGCGCACTAACTGCTAAAAACATTTGCGGAAAAACAGTTTGTATTGATAACTTGCAATTGCTATTACAACAGCTGCTATTCTAAGTAAATATACAACCGTTGCTATTGATCTAATACAGTACAATCTATTCAAAACGATACAACTTAGACACGGAAAACGTAGGCCTTGGATAAACACAACACCACCCATCTGCTGGTTTCAAGTTTCACCTGCTGTTCCTCCACCAGTTGTCGTACCTGCACCATTTTAAAAGCTAGTGAGCCCAAAGGCTCAGCAAGTAAAATCTGAGTAGTAACAATTTCATAAAACGCAGGCAGACATCTGTGCAATACA
>KV013499.1:270905-282591 GCA_001598015.1 Dorcoceras hygrometricum
CGAAGAAAACAGCAACTTCGCGATCCTCTCCAAGGTCGTTCCACAGCCTCAAATGGGTAACAATCGAAAGAGCAACTCACAAGGAATCCAGCGCCACCAAAATCGCTCAAAACAACGGCGGAGAACGGCCAGAAATCTAGGGAAGAAACGTTCGGTGAACAGTAGCTAAAACGAGGGTTTGAAGATGGAGATGAGAAATATCGGGTTCAGAATAATTCTAAGTGTCTATCAACACTTATCTATATAACTCCATACAACAGTTGCTGATTTAATCTATCAGACGTTGCTACAGTAGGAATCTTACAACAGAAACCAGCTTTACCTTTCAACGAAACCAGCAGCAACCATCAGACGTTGCATTCACAAAGGAATATCAAAACGACGTCACATCAACTAATCAAAACGACGCCGCAGCGCTACAACAGCTGACGACAGATTCCTTCCAAAACAACCAACAGCTGGAATACGCTTATTAACTCAAAGCGTAACTACACAAAACGACGTCGCATCAGGGATACGTCATCCTCGATGCCAACAGCTGATCAAACCAACGTCTGGTCATGCTAAACAATTCAAACGATGACGTATCAAGAACACGTCACCTTCGCTGCCAACAGCTGATCAAAAGCGTTGCACCCAAAACGCTGCGTTTCAACTTATCAAAACGACGTCGTCTCACATCAACGACTGGTTCCTCACAAACGCAACAGCTGATAGCGCTACAATCAGCAGTCAACACTAAAAGGTTGACCAACACGTGTCGTGTTCTCGTTAATCCTCGCACCCGCGCCTCAGCTGCCAGCAGATTCCTCTTCAAGCGCTACTACTGAATAACGAAACGACGACGCATTACTAATTCAGCGATCACTCTCTACAGTACCGTTGACTTGCGTTGACGTCTGAAATGCGCTACGTCTGATTTTCACAAAACGACGGTGTATTTCTCCCGTGCCATCAACGACTGATCAGACTTCACCAACTAGCGCTACAGCTGAACACTAACGCCTGAATTCCACTGGAATCAGATTTCCCTCGTAAAACTCTCAAGATCCACGCGACTAATCCCAAATCAATTCGATTAATCACTAATCTAAAATCTGATTCCTCACATTCTCCTCACCTTAAGAGATTTCGTCCTCGAAATCAAAGACAAACTCAGGGAAAAATCAATCAAACATCATAATCAAACACAATCATCTAAGAAAGCTCAAATCAAAGTTTAGAAATTACCTGGAATTTACACTATCAGTGTTCAAACAGATGAGGCCAATCCTGTATCATCTTCTCCTCAACCTCCCAGGTAGCTTCTTCTCGGCCATGCTTGCTCCATTGGACCATCACCAACGGAATAGTCTTGTTCCTCAGCTGCTTCTCCTTTCTATCCAGAATCTGCACTGGATATTCAACATAGCTCAAGGTAGAATCCAGCTCAACTTCGTCGGTTCTCAACACATGGGACGGATCTGGCTCATATTTCCTCAACATGGACACATGAAAACGTCATGTATCGCTGCTAACTCAGCAGGCAGCCTCAATCGATAAGCCAACTGTCCAATCCGCTCAACAATCTCGAAGGGACCAACGAATCTAGGAGCTAATTTGCCTTTAAATCTGAATCGCATAACGCTCTTGAAAGGATAAACTTTGAGAAATACTCGATCGCCAACCTCAAACTCTAACGGTCGACGTCTTCGGTTAGCATAGCTGGTAAATCTATCTTGTGCATCCTTCATTCTACTATGAATCAAATCGATCTGATCTTTCATATGCTGCACAAATTCAGGGGTAGAAAGCTGTTTCTCACCAACTTCTTCCCAACAAATCGGATATCTGCACTTACGACCATACAACGCCTCAAATGGAGCCATTCCGATAGTCACCTGGCAGCTGTTATTATACGAAAACTCAACCAAGGACAAAGAATCCTACCAGCCACCACTTAAATCCATCACAACTGCACGCAGCATATCCTCTAAAGTCTGAATGGTCCGCTCAGACTGACCATCTGTCTGTGGGTGATAGGCTGTACTCATAGCCAATCTTGAACCCATCGCTGCTTGCAGACTCTTCCAGAAACGAGAAGAACCTTGGATTTCTATCAGACACTATCGAAACAGGAACTCCATGCAATCTAACCACATGGTCGATGTACAGTTTCGCCATTTTCTTCATAGAACACCTCACATCATAGGGAATGAAATGGGCTGACTTTGAAAGTCTATCAATCACCACCCAAATCGCATCGCATCCCCTACTCGATCGAGGTAGATGAGTCACAAAATCCATGGCGATGTGCTCCCAATTCCATTGGGGCACCTCCAAACTCTGCAGCAATCCACCAGGTCTCATCCTCTCGGCCTTGACCTGTTGGCAATTCAAACATCTAGCAACAAAACTAGAAATGTCGCTCTTCATACCTGCCCACCAGTAGTGAGACTTCAAGGCATGGTACATCTTCCTCTCACCCGGATGCACACTATACCGGCTACAATGCGCATCGTTCAGAATGGTCTCCTTCAAATCGATCAAGTTTGGAACCACTAATCTTCCTCTAAATCTCAGACATCCATCAGAAGTAACAGAGAAATCATCAGACTGACCACTTCGGGCTTTAATCTTCAACTCATGAACATATGGATCAGTCATCTGCGCCTCCCTGATGTCACTCACAATCTGCGGTTCTACTTGAATCGAAGAAACCATAAAGTACTGATCACCCGGCTGGAAACGCCAACAGAAGTACTCAACTGCTCATAGACTTTTGAGACACTCAAAAACGAAAGCATCGCAGGCTGGGTCTTCCTACTCAAGGCATCGGCAACCGAGTTCATCCGCCCAGGCTGATACTGAATCTCACAGTTGAAGTCTTTGAGAAATTCCATCCAATATCGTTGCCTCATATTCAAGTCTGACTGCGTGAAGATATATTTCAGGCTCTTGTGGTCGGTGTACACCACAAATTCTTCACCATACAGATAATGCCGCCAAATCTTCAAGGCAAACACTATCGCAGCCAACTCCAGATCATGAACAGGGTACCTCGTCTCGTGAGGCTTCAATTGTCGAGACGCATAGGCAATCACGTACCCGTTCTGCATCAGAACACATCCCAAACCATTGAGAGAAGCATCGGAGCACACAATGAATCCTCCGTATCCAGACGGTAGAGCCAAAACAGGAGCAGTAGTCAACTTCTTCTTCAACGTCGGAAAACTGAACTCGCACTCATCAGTCCAAACGAACTTCCGATCCTTCTGAGTCAATTGAGTCATCGGTCGGGCTATAGAAGAGAACTTCTCGATAAAACACCTATAATAGCCAGCCAATCCCAAAAAGCTGCGGATCTCAGAAACGTTCCTAGGTCTCTTCCAATTAAGAACTGCTTCGACCTTACTCGGATCCACCGAAATTCCTTGCGCCGAAATCACATGACCCAAAAAGATAATTCGGTCAAGCCAAAATTCGCACTTGCTGAACTTGGCGTACAACTGCGAGTCTCTCAATCTCTGCAACACCAATCTCAGATGCTCCTTATGCTCTCTCAAGCTCCTCGAATACACTAGGATGTCATCTATGAAGACGATCACGAACCGATCGATGTACTCGCTAAAGACGCGATTCATCAAATCCATGAAAACAGCTGGGGCATTCGTCAACCCAAACGGCATCACAAGAAACTCATAATGCCCATATCTCGTCCGAAAAGTTGTCAGCGTCTCTAATCCGCAACTGGTGATAACCAGAGCGCAAATCAATCTTCGAGTATACGACTGATCCTTGCAACTGATCGAACAAGTCATCAATCCTTGGCAAAGGATACTTGTTCTTCACCGTCGCTTTATTCAACTATCGGAAATCCACGCACATCCTCATAGACCCATCTTTCTTCTTCATGAAAAGAATCGGAGCTCCCCAAGGCGACATACTCGGTCTGATGAAGCCTTTCTCCAAGAGATCTCTCGGCTGATCCTTCAGCTCTTTCAACTCTGCTGGCGCCAACCGATACGGAGCTCTAGAAATCGGGGCGATACCGGGCACCAACTCGATACTGAAGTCGATCTCACGTCTCGGAGGGAATCCAGGAATCTCATCCGGAATACATCGGGAAACTCTCGAACGATCGGAATGTCGCTCAACTCCAATCGCGGCTCTTGGGAAATGTCAAGCGCATAAATCATGAATCCAGCATTATCCAGCGATAGCAGGCTAAACATATCCATGGCGGACACCAGTGGAATCTTCGAGCACGAATCAGCATCGTAGAACTCCCACTTCTCACCCGAGTCAGGGCGAAATCTCACCACACCATGGAAACAATCGACCGTAGCCTTATAGCTAGACAATACATCCATTCCCAAGATGCAATCAAAATCTCTAATTCCCAAAACAATCAGATTGGACACCAAAACATGCTCATCGAATCGAAGTACAAAATCCAACACCACTTCACGGGACCACAGACTCACACCAGCAGGAGTAGACACGGAAACAACATCACACAATGGGGAAGAACTCAACCCATGCTCACAGAGAAACAACTCAGAATAAAAGAGTGTGATGCACTAGTGTCAAATAGAACTCTCGCAGGGTAATCAAAAATAGAGCATGTACCTGCGATCACTATGGCAGGTGTCTCCTCAGCCTGTTCTCTCGTCAAAGCATTCGCCTGGGACTGTTGTGGAATCTGAAACTGAGGTCTTGATGGTGCTCCAAACCTAGAAGGCTCACGGGGTTGGAATCCAGATTGCTGGGTAGGGGCAGGAAACTGCGGTCTCTGAGAAGAACCACCAGCTGATCCCTGCTGCGAATGAACTGAAGACTGACCCCTCAACAAAGGACATACTCTCTGAAAATGTCCGGGTTGTCCACAGTTATGACAAAACCCCTGAACTCCACGACATTGCGAAGTCGGATGCCTTCCTCCGCACTGTCCACAAGACATGCCGCCTGAACCACTGCCAGAACCGGAACTCGTAGAACCAGAGGAACTCGAATTCGCATTCTTCTTGAAATGTTTCCCTCGAGGTCGAAACCTTTGGCGATTCGACTGCTGCTGTGACCCTTGAGGAGAATGGAAAGATTGCGACGCATCCTGAACAGGCTGATGGGTGCATCCAGTAATCGGCTGAGTCGGAGCATCCTCCTCCAGCAAACTCTCCTCAATATCCACCACTCGGTTCACTGCATCAATGTAGGTCGTAGGTGAACCAGACAAAACCATCCGGTACAGATCAGGCCTCAATCCTTTCAGAAATTTGTTCCTCTTCGTCCTCTCCTGGTTGGCTACGTGTGGCACATAGATCAAAAGAGCAGAAAACTGTCGGGCATACTCAGCCACTCGCAAGTTACCCTACTTCAGGTTGTCGAACTCTCGCTCGCGACTATTATAGAAGGACTCCGGGGTATACTCCTGTCGGAACGCCTCACAGAAGCTCTCCCAGGTGATCACAGCCCCACTATCACGAAGAATACGAGAAGTACCTCTCCACCAGCGATGTGCGTTGTCTCTCAGCTGCAACACCGCCAGTTTCAGTCTCTTCTCAGGAGCGTACTCCAAGGTATCGAATAACTCCTCCATCTGAACTAACCAAGATTCAGCCATCGCACCACCCTCGGCTGCAGAAAACGTCGGAGGGTTCGTCCGTAGAAACCTAGCTAAAACCAACTCCATCTCGCCTATCTGTCTAGTAACGTTCTCAACCTGATGAACATCATCATCGCTACCTGCCCTAGACTCCTCCTCGGTACGTCTAGTCGTCCTACCTCTTCCTCTCCTTGGCGGCATCTAAACAAGTCTAGAGGTAAGATCTCACAGCAGATATATCACATAGACAGATAAAAGATCACATAAGTCACAGAGTCAATCAAAATCAAATCAAAACTCTGTGCCTAGACTCGAGTGTGATCAAAGGAAATCGAGCTTATCCCAGTTTAAGCTCTAATACCAAAAATTTCAGGCCCCGTACTAATCACTCAAGATTACAGCACAAATAAGCACATAATAGCGGAAGCATAAAATAGGGCTTAAAAATTTTTCGAAATCATTTGGGCCTGAACTCAAAATCATCATTCAAAATATTCATAATCAAAATACGAGTTAATTCAAACTCATATAAAACAGGTAACAACAAGTCTCAAATCAAATACAGATCCCCAATACAATAAAACACGAGGCATCCCCCGGTTCGATACATATCATAAAATAAACTGGGACTCAAGGGAACGGGGATCGACCAGCTGGCACTCCACTCGGTCCAGCTTGGTTACCTGAAGATCCTGCAAATGGGTAACACTGACCCAAACAACACAAAAGCAGGAAAAACAAATACGAGATCAAGTCTCAGTACGAAGAGCTATCAAAACAGCTAATCATGCAACATGCTATAATCAATGCTATGAAATGCATGAGGTCTATCAAGGATCGGATAGCTAGACCAGTGTGTCAACTGGAAAATCATCATAATCAGCCTCTATACCCGCACGTTGTATCAATCGGGGAAATCATCGGTCCCTGATCTTCAGAGCCCGTCAGCCCATCACAGCTCGGTGGTAGACACTCGAATCCGGTAGTCACCACTCCGATGATAGCGTTGGACTTTTCAGGCACGACACATCTGTCGGCCAGTCACAACGTGGCTATCAATCAGGTCATCAATCAATCTGTCAATCAGGCTCAAGATGTATGCATGTATGCCAATCATTATTCAATTCAATGCATACAATTCAATACGTGAAAATAGAATGTACAACTCAAACAATTCATCAAACTGAGTCACGTAAATCATAGAATCACATCAGCAGATTTCATAACATCAATCACAGCCATGTCCATGCTCGAAGCTGTTAAATCTGCTCAATTCGTACCTCCAACGGCTGATTTCTACCTCAACAGATTAAACAAGGGCACGGCGATCCACCAGCGCAAATCAGCTGTCACCTGGCTTCCTCAACCACGGCAGAAGCTATCCGTAACCTCAAATCTGTTAAGGAAACTCATACTTAGCTCATATTCAGTTCAGATCAGAACTTCTACACATAATTTCCCACTGTCTAGAACCCAACTCTGGTTCTACCTCTAAACGAAGTACTAGCAGCTAATACTATGCTTAGAACAGTAGGAAATTCTTACCCAAAAGCTGAAACTAGCGGAAGAACTATCGGTTTCCACTTCACGAAGAAAACAGCAACTTCGCGATCCTCTCCAAGGTCGTTCTACAGCCTCAAATGGGTAACAATCGAAAGAGCAACTCACAAGGAATCCAGCGCCACCAAAATCGCTCAAAACAACGACGGAGAACGGCGGCGATCAACGGGAAAAGAGTCACGGTGAACAGTAGCTAAAACGAGGGTTTGAAGATGGAGATGAGAAATATCGGGTTCAGAATAATTCGAAGTGTCGATAAACACTTATCTATATAACTCCATACAACAGCTGCTGATTTAATCTATCAGACGTTGCTACAGTAGGAATCTTACAACAGAAACCAGCTTTACCTCTCAACGAAACCAGCAGCAACCATCAGACGTTAAATTCACAAAGAAACATCAAAACGACGTCGCATCAACTAATCAAAACGACACCGCAGCGCTACAATAGCTGACGACATATTCCTTCCAAAACAACCAACAGCCGGAATACGCTTATTAACTCAAAGCGTAACTACACAAAACGACGTCGCATCAGGGATACGTCGCATCGATGCCAACAGCTGATCAAACCAACGTCTGGTCACGCTAAACAATTCAAACGACGACGTATCAAGAACACGTCACCTTCGCTGCCAACAGCTGATCAAAAGCGTTGCACCCAAAACGCTGCGTTTCAACTTATCAAAACGACGTCGTCTCACATCAACGACTGGTTCCTCACAAACGCAACAGTTGATAGCGCTACAATCAGCAGTCAACACTAAAAGGTTGACGAACACGTGTCGTGTTCTCGTTAATCCTCGCACCCGCGCCTCAACTGCCAGCAGATTCCTCTTCAAGCGCTACTACTGAATAACGAAACGACGACGCATTACTAATTCAGATATCACTCTCTACATTACCGTTGACTTGCCTTGACGCCTGAAATGCGCTACGTCTGAATTTCACAAAACGACGGCGTATTACTCCCGCGCCATCAACGACTGATCAGACTTCACCAACTAGAGCTACAGCTGAACACTAATGCCTGAATTCCACTAGAATCAGATATCCCTCATAAAACCTTCAAGATCCACGCGACTAATCCCAAATCAATTCGATTAATCACTAATCTAAAATCTTATTCCTCACAGTAATGATGCAAGAGCTCCATTAGATGATAGCTGATGGCCTGTTCCCTGGGAAATTGGAGCAACTGGCTCCAACCATCATAGAGGAGTGACATGCTCCAATCATCTTAGAGGAGCAACATGCTCCAGTCATCTTAGAGGAGAAACGTGCTCAACTCCCATAAGTCCAAAAGAGACACAAGCTCCTAGTAGTTCAGGTGAATCCATGACTGAAATCAATTTTGAAGTCAATAGGGGTCCGTTTGAATTTTATGATTTGGTCTACATTTCATTTGCGGAGCAACCGGAATTTGACTTTACAAACACATTTTTATGATTTATTTTCTACATTTCATTTTGGCGGAGCAATCGGCTCTTGAGTGTACAAAATACAATAGATTTATCTCTAAAAAAAGATGAACAACAGGTTCCTGAGTGTAAAGATACAATTTTAATATAGGAGAATATAAATAAGCTACCAGCTCAATGTCCAGAAGAGCAATTAGCTGGGTCTACCGAAGAGGTAAGTCAAAAGTTTTAGCTGAGCAACAAGCTCAATCTCCCGAGATTTAACGAGCACAATATTCAATGAAGCAGAACGGGAAGTTATATACACACAGAACAAGCAATCAATTCTTTGGATTTTTCTCAAGTTGCTACTATTGCAGCTGAAGCAGCTGCTTAGCATAACAATGATCAGATCTCTCTTGCACTGGAACAAAGGATGCACAAGAACATCCACTTATTCCTGTTCTATATGAAACCCCGACATAGCTTATTTCAATAGCTGCTATAAAAGAAGATCAGTATTTGCATCAGGTCGTAGAGACGCTGAAAAATGTTGTCAATAGTCTGCATGTATCAGTTGTATTCACAAGTTGATTTGAAGAACTTCAAATAAAATATGTCTAAATCAGACGGATGTTGTGATGCAGGCTTTCCAATATCAAGAGAATGTTGTACTCCAATCTCATTGTCGACTCCATGCTGACTTGATTTGCATCTTGATTGGAAAAATATGAAAATTGCAGCAGACATAGTCACCCTTGGCTCTCAGATAACTGAGGTGGAGGATTTGATAGGATCAATGTGGTTCGAAAAACAGCTGCAAGAGTTCATAAGGAGGGGGTTGAATGAACTCTTTGTATTTTCAAATTTTCGAAACCCTTTAAAATAGTTTTACAAGCGCCTAGCTTAACTTAAATCTGAGTTACCAGATTTAAGGATCTCAGTTTAAATGCTGATTTCTTGGCTAACAAATATTGTGCGGAAAGAATCCAATTAATCAGTGAACAGTAAAGCAGTAAATGAATGTGTTAAGTAAAAGTTAAGGTACAAGAAATTTGTTTATGGAAGTTCGGATATTTATATCATACGTCTCCCCTTCTTCCTTTTTAGGAAGGTTCCACTAGAAGATTTGATGGTTACAGGCCTTCTGCAAACACCCAATCATCGAGACTCGCTCAAGGTGAACTCCTAGCAACACCAACAACAAAGCAGTCGCAGCTACTGAATACAAGTGACTATGATTTTCAAACGGCTTAAAGGAGCGCGTTTGTTACAGACTCAAATGGATTTTACAATGAGGTACACAACTATGAAGTCTGTATATCTTCTGGTTTCTAATCTAAGAAACTCGATTCAATAATGAACCAGAAGATGAACTCGAAGATAGAACAATAAGCGCTGGTTGAGTGTTCTTCGAGTTTGCGAGCTTTTGAGAGATAACTTTGACAAAGAGAAAGCTCGAGAATATTTTGAGATGAAATAATGGCAGAGTGATGGCAAGTAGTCGAGAGTGAAGGAACAAGAGAGCTTCTTCAATTCAAACTTCTGCTATTTATACCCTTCGTTCACAACGGTCGCTTAATTCGACTAAGGAAACAAACTCCCTTTAGAAAATACTGATAATCATGCAACCGTCTTTTCTGCTCCACTACTTGGGAAACTTGCACATCGTCAGAGCCAAATTGTCGTGTTCTATATTTGTGCAATCACGGTAAAACGTTCTCTGTACATGTTGTTAGGATAAAATTTATTAGTTTTGGTGATAACAAAAATAAGACAAGTTGCTATTGGACAATCAGTTGTCGCATTTAACAGGAGAACATTTATCAATCGACAAGTGATATGTCAGCAGGTAGTATATCCGTTGGAATTCAGCAGTTGGGGTATTCGTTGGAAATCAGCAGATGGTATGCAATCAGTGGTTGGTTTGTTTTCAGAGATATTCAGCAGATAATTTTCTTGCGAGCTATCAGCAGGTGTTTTAGTTTTGAACACAGGAATATAAGTGTTAGCGTGTTTTTGGTAAGAATTGCTAAACGACAGCGTATTGATTGGCTTAGACAAATCAGCAGAAGCATTCTTTAGAGAAATCAGCAGAAGCATTATTTCAGCAGATGTTTTCGTTAAGAGAAGAGTCAGCAGACAGCTACAGTTTCCTTTAGTTCCGTCGATAGGTTTTTGCGATAGGGAAGAACCAGCAGGTGCATTACTTGATGTTAACCAGCAGGTGCACTATTTAAGAGAAGAACCAGCAGACAGCTACAGTGAAATTATCCAGCAGGTGATCTTTAAGTATAGCAAATCGATGTTGCCAGAAATCAGTCATTGAGTTTTACAAAGGACCAGTCTGTGGAAAAACACAATATGCATATCAGCAGGTAAATTTTCTCATGTGTTTTTCCAGTCGCAGGATTTGAAACGACGAAGGAAAAGCTGGTAAACAGAAGGAATTTCAGGCGCAAACATAAAAGAAATTCAAATACGATCGTTTACTCAAATGGAAAAGATTCGTAGGATCGTACAGTTGCCTGGAATTAAGGAAACAAGGTAGGTACTATTTTGGGTAAATAGTACAATGTACAGAGGCCGTTTCTCCATGTTTGCACAAATATAGAAAGAAGACAAATTGGCTCTGTGAGTGAGCAATTTACCTTTTAGTGGAGCAGGAATTACGGTGTACGATTTTGGCAGAAATTCAAACGGGATTCATTTCCTTTGGAGAATTAAATGACCGTTGCAATCGAAGACTATAAATACCAGCAGCAGTGTTGAAGAAAATATACTTTGCCATCTATTCATCGCGGTCACGCTGTCAAAATATTTACAGAGCTCTCTATCTGTTGAAATATTCAAAAAGCTCACAAGACTCGAAGAACACCTTCTGTTGATCTTCATAGACAAATCTTCGAGTCACCAGAGAATTTTTACAGAACTCACGTGTATTCATTGTTGTATTTGATTGAGTCTGTAAAGAACTGGCTTTGTGAAGCAGTTCAAAAACATCTTTTCGATACTTGTAACCAGCAGCAAAGTCTGCGTGTGGAGTTAGTAAGTCTAGGAGTCCATACAAGTGCTGCTTGTGTGGGTGGGTGTTTGCAGAGGTCCTGTAACCATCAAAGTCTTCTAGTGATACCTTCTGA
>KV013499.1:323913-354435 GCA_001598015.1 Dorcoceras hygrometricum
CGCCTTATGACCCCAAGTGAGTCGGCAAACGAGTCAAAGTGAGACTCCTATCATGTAGAGCCTCAATGTCGTTTCGAGTCGTGAGGACTAATCAGTACAACCAAGACCTCGGACTTATCCACTCGACAAATGGTAACCACTTGGAAAGTCCGAACGAGGGTAGTTCGATAGATCACCAGGTCACTATCTATCTGCATGCTCAGAACATCACAATGTTCCCTACCAATGAAACATGGTACTTCGCATCGCAGATACTAGTCTCAAGCTCGGGCGGCCTTATCCTAATTTTGACGACCCAATCGACTAGGAACTGATTCAGAATACACAGTGACTATTAGATGTGTTTCATGATAGCCGTCATACCCACTATCACATCTAACATACACTATAGTGCATTCTAGGTCTTTACTCAACGCAATTGTTAATCATCATACAACACAATGAAAGTAAAGAATGCCATAAGAAAATGCAAATATCATATATAAAGACTGTCATATACAAGAGTCTATAAACCCACACGCCACAAGTTGGCTAGTTGGGCATCTACTCTAACATGAAATATGTTGACTACTGAAATGAATATCCAACTGCTGAATCAATATACTTCTGACATAAGAACACAACGGCTGAATGAATACCAAAGTCTGATTGTGTAACTCTTGATAAACATCTGAATTGCTCTCACGACTGATATTAAAACCCGATACCAGGAACTGATAACCAAATATCTTCAACCTCTTGAAATAGAAACCCATCAACCGAGTGGTTCAAATCAACTGCTGAAATATTCCCGAATACCAAGATCTGATATCTAACAACTGAAGTATTCAATCCCAATGTCTGACTTGTCAATTCAACATCTGAATATATTTAACTCAACGTCTGAACTAATATCTAATGCCCAAATCTGAGATAACCTGACGTCTGAATATACTTTGCTGTTAATTGCAACGACTGATTCTCCAGAAGTAACTTCGTATCAGCACTTGTCTTATTTTGTTATCACCAAAACTAATAAATTTTATCTTAACAGAATTGTTTAAAAGATGGTCATGATGTCAAAAAGAGGGAAAGTAGTAATGTTCAGTGGAAGAGATGAGAAAAATAATTTAAGTGTTTAAAAGCTTTGAGGTGTGATTGGATTTGACTAGGCCATTTTCTGACCAAGACCGCATTAAGGTGAAAGATCAAATTAGGCCAGTGTTTGACCAAGACCGCATTAAAGGTGAAAAAGAAGCCTCAGATCAGATAAGAAGAGTTCAAGCAGTTTACAAGAGCAATGATAGTTAAGCTTGTCATATTTAGATCTTTAATATTGTACTTGTATACTGTACAGTTTCTTTATAGACTTTGCAATACAAGTTAGAAATTCTTTTTGAAAAATCAGACTAACTCAGACCGAAAATCGGCTGATATGCTGAAACAATTTTTAGACCAGTATTATATGAAATAGTTCTCACTGCTATGGTGTCCACCGCAGTAAAGCAATCTCACAGGTATTTTAGAGGAACCCTCTAAGGAAGGAGGAGAGTCAGGTTATGAGTGACCCACCATTTGAAAAGTATAATTATTAAGAATTTTAACTAGGCTACTCGCAATCTCCCCCGTATTGACCCAATGAATAAGGGGAAAGGACTGTAAGAGAACAATAAGCCGAACCTAGTCCAGGAAGCCTTTTAGCTTGTGGTTGATGAAGTTACTGTTTGTTCATCCACGGCTGGGGATTTATGATGTCTGGACGTGATTCGAGATTGAGGCGAAGTTGAATAAGATCATGTCAGCTCATTCTGGACATGGCCAAAGCTGAAGATTTTCTAAAGCCATAGACCGAGCTTGATAAAGTATTTGAGTTACGGGCCAGGGGCAACTGGTTGGTACCAAGATGTGGGGGCATCAGATGAGGTTCTTAGTCGCTGAACACTGAAAGAATTTCAAGAAAGGTAGTCCTACAACCAACAAATATCTGATGACTATCCTACTACTGTATTAGGATGAGTTTAGAGAGGTTAGGATTCAGTATAAGCAAGCTTGTATAGATGCTTGGTTGCCTGTGGTGGTGCCTGAAGATTCCATCAGTAGGGAAGTTATTGGAGAAATAACCCCCTGGAGTAATGATGCAAGAGCTCCAGCACATGATAGTTGATGGCCTGTTCCCTGGGAAATTGGAGCAACTGGCTCCAACCAGCATAGAGGAGTGACATGCTCCAATCATCTTAGAGGACAACATGCTCCTGTCATCTTAGAGGAGAAACATGCTCAACTCCCATAAGTCCAAAAGAGACACAAGCTCCTAGTAGTTCAGGTGAATCCATGACTGAAATCAATTTTGAAGACAGTAGGTGTCCGTTTGAATTATGATTTCGTCTACATTTCATTTTGCGGAGCAACCGGCACTTGACTGTACAAACACATTTTTATGATTTGATTTCTACATTTCATTTTGGCGGAGCAACCGGCTCTTGAGTGTACAAAATACAACAGATTTAGCTCTAAACAAAGATGAACAACAGGTTCCTGAGTGTACAGATACAATTTAATATAGGAGAATATAAATAAGCTACCAGCTCAATGTCCAGAAGAGAAATTAGCTGGGTCTACCGAAGAGGTAAGTCAAAAGTTTTAGCTGAGCAACAAGCTCAATCTCCCGAGATTTAGCGAGCACAATATTCAATGACAGCAGAACGGGAAGTTATATACACATAGAACAAGCAATCAATTCTTTGGATTTTTCTCAAGTTGCTACTATTGCAGCTCAAGCAGCTGCTAAGCATACCAATGATCAGATCTCTCTTGCACTGGAACAAAGGATGCACAAGAACATCCACTTATTCATGTTCTATATGAAACCCTGGTATAGATTATTTCAATAGCTGCTATAAAAGAAGATCAGTATTTGCATCAGGTCGTAGAGACACTGGAAAATGTTGTCAGTAGTCTGCATGTAGATCAGTTGTATTCACAAGTTGATTTGAAGAACTTCAAATAAAAGATGTCTAAATCAGACGGATGTTGTGATGCGGGCTTTCAAAGATCAAGAGAAGGTTGTACTCCAATCTCATTGTCGACTCCATGCTGACTTGATTTGCATCTTGATTGGAAAAATATGGAAATTGAAGCAGACATAGTCACCCTTGGCTCTCATATAACTGAGGTGGTGGATTGATTAAAAGATGGTCGTGATGTCAAAACGAGGGAAAGTAGTAATGTTCAGTGGAAGAGATGAGACAAATAATTTAAGTGTTTAAAACTTTGAGGTGTGATTGGATTTGACTAGGCCATTTTCTGACCAAGACCGCATTAAGGTGAAAGATCAAATTAGGCCAGTGTTTGACCAAGACCGCATTAAAGGTGAAAAAGAAGCCTCGGATCAGATCAGAAGAGTTCAAGCAGTTTACAAGAGCAATGACAGTTAAGCTTGTCATATTTAGATCTTTACAAGTACAAATGACAGTTAAGCTTGTCATATTTAGATCTTTAAGATTGTACTTGTATATTGTACAGTTTCTTTATAGACTTTGCAATAAAAGTTAGAAATTCTTTTTGAAAAATCAGACTAGACTCAGACTGAAACTCAGCTGATATGCTAAAACAATTTTTAGATCGGTATTGTATGAAATAGTTTATTAACCCCCCCTCCCCCCAAACTATTTCCCTATCGCCTCATAAATAACAAAGGACAAACTTGTAACTTAACTAAATAAGAAATAATTCTTTCCAATCTAAAGTATTTGAGAAAATCATACATTTCAGCTGTAAAAATATGATATCATATTGTAATGGGTAATATAGTCTCTATGAGGATAGGACCAGTGATAGGAGAAATGGGAAGACTGATCTTTATGGGTATGAGACATAACCTCGTAGAATCATGGGCCTAACAACTCGACACTATTATAAATAATAGGTGCACTATGTGCTGCCACATTATAAGAAAATAATGTTACACATGGACGAACAACTATAGCTTTTGGCCTAGTGGTAAACTCTTGATCCTAACAATTGGTATTAGAGGAAATCAAGAATCCGCGTCTCCTAGGAAGCATATTTATGTATTTCTTGGGGAGGTTGTTGAGTTAAACATGCATGAGTAAGAGTAGTATTGAGACAGATGTGATGGATCTGGATAACAGATCCGGATCTGAGTTTTGACACAAAACCTGTTACTGTGTTTCTAACAATTCTATGTAGTGTGCAGATGTAAGTTGAAATACATCGAGTTATCTGAAGAGAAGAGAAGCAGAAGAAGAAAAATGAACAGTCGCGAAGTGAACATGAAGAACGGAATTAGAAGATGTCTGTTGAAATATCGATTGAAGAATTATCTATTGAAGTCGTGTACGCAAAAGAAGAGAAGTCGTGAGTTGACAAGAAGAAATTACTGTTGAGGTTGCTGTTGAGCTAAATCAGAAGCCGTGACGTCAACATATCTGTTGAAGAATATATGAGGTTGCTGTCGAGGTGCTGTTGAGGATGTTTAGGTTGAAGTTGTTGTCAACAGATACCATGCGAAGCGTTACTGTTGATGAAGCTGTTGAAGATGAAACAGCAAGTTACTGTTAACGAAGCTGTTGGCAGATACTATTACAGAATCTGTGATCGGCAAAGATGACGTCAGCTTTATCAGCAAACAACAAGTTGTGTTCAGCAACGATGACGTCAGCAATATCAGCAGACAACTAGATGGATCAGTGATGATGACGTCAGCAGTGATGTCATTACAATCAGCAGTTGAGCTAAAGATATTAGCATAAGATTAATCCAGTCGCAAGAGGCAGAGTGTCCAGGCGTGAAGAGTGAAGTCTGGACAGTTGCGAAGAAGAAATGGAATCAGCAACGTTAACAGTAGATGTGAGCATATGATTCTGTAGTTGAGCAGAAGAAATATTTGCAAACAGATGTTACAAATATATCAGACGTTGATGATAAAAGAAGAAGGAAATGATCAGACGCAAAGACAAATATAAATCAGACGAAGTGAACAGTTGCATTGAACAGAGAATTCAGTCGTTGATAAAAATATCAGTTGCAACAGAAATTGAAAAGATGAATTCAGCAGTAGCGCTAAGGACAAAGATTAATCAGACGTTGTGTGAAGAAAAGATGAAACAACAGCTGATCAAAAATGAAGAACAGAGATGCAATTAATTAGCAGTTGCAAACATTCAGAAGCAACGCCTGAACAGAAGCTTTTCGGTTGTTAACAGTTGAAGCGCTAAGTGAAAAAGAGGAATTTGGAACCAGATGCAGCTAAAGAAAAGATAAACCAGACGCTGCATTGCTAAAGAAAAACCAGACATAGCGAAAAGAACAGATCAATCAGCCATTGCAAGCATTCAGTTGTTGATCAGTAGTTGAACACAAAGAAGTGAAGCAGTTGACTAATTAGTAAGCAACTGCTGAGCTTAATCAGCTGATGGAATAATCAGCTGTTGGTATAGATCAGCTTCTGGAACATATAAGCAAAATGGAAAGAATCAATGGTTGATATTGAGTCGTGCAATTGCCTTAAATCAAGGGGACAAGATTTATACTATTCTGGGAAGTAGTACAATATACAGAGGATGGTTGCACACATTTGGGAAGACGACGATTTAGCCGTAACAAGCGCAGAAGGAATTTGAATCTACTCTAACGGCTATATCTTTGGAGAGAAGATATATATACAAGAAGCACTGTTGAAGAAAGTGGATTTTGACAGATTAATTGATGCACAGTGCACAAATTGAGAGGGAAGAAAGAACAGAGAGACGAAGTTGTCAACTATTATTCAACCAGAGGAGCGCTTATTGCACAGTTGACAAGCTGAGTCTTAATAGGGAAGAAAGAACAGAGAGACGAAGTTGTCAACTATTATTCAACCAGAGGAGCGCTTATTGCACAGTTGACAAGCTGAGTCTTAATTAGCTTTGTAGAAGCATTTTCCCAGTGTGTGAGATTTATTATTTTGAGAGTTGATAATTCACTGTAAAATCTCACACACACAGATTCACTCGCATATTTTGAGAGATGTGCGAAATTGATTAGCGAGTGAATCACAAACCCAAAAATCAGATCACGTCCAAGCACGAAGACGTTAAACTCTGTGTCTGTAGTCTTTGAACAGAGACGTTAAACAAGTTCTGATTGAGACAGCCGAGGGCTGGTGGAGTCTAGGAGTTCTCGCAGCTGCTGGCTGCGGGATCGGATCTGTACATGAGGTGTAGATCAAATCTTCTAGTGAAACCTTCCTGAAGAAGGAAGAAGGGGAGATGTAGGATATTTATATCCGAACTTTCATAAACAAACAACAGTGTATTTTATTCTTTTATTTACAGTATTCCGCATATGCATTTTACATTAGCACGCACGCATCAAATCACACACTTGCACAGTCGAACAGATTTCTGTTTAAAGAAATCTGTTTGCATTGAGTTTTAGAATTAGGATTCATTTCTGGTGTTTTCCGCATGTTTTTATTACATACCAGATCTGTCTCTGGTGCTCTGTTTTATGTTCAAGAACCATGAGCTATTGCAGCTCATTTATAGCAGCGCAAAAATTTTCATTTATCAGTAGCAGCGCTTGCTTTCATTTATTTTATTATGGATCAGATCTCGGCCCCTGTTGTGTAGCGTGGCTTATTTTATTGTTGCATCTGAGATCTGATCCTTGGGTCCTAACAAGATGACATCGTGAAAATCTCTCATACGTCAAGTTGCTGACGTTACGTCGATTGATCTGATTGGCCAGTTGTGCTGTAAAAGTGTGATGCTAGATCTTAATAAATAATATTATCTCTGCGGGGTAAGAATGATATCTAAGGGATATTAG
Organism: Dorcoceras hygrometricum; assembly: GCA_001598015.1. Lineage (NCBI taxonomy): Eukaryota > Viridiplantae > Streptophyta > Magnoliopsida > Lamiales > Gesneriaceae > Dorcoceras > Dorcoceras hygrometricum. The sequence goes on from KV013499.1 coordinate 330,724, forward strand.
ATACCTGTAGTTAGACACACTCTCCTCGGTCTCATGGGTCTAATAGTCTGACCTTAACACACAAATAGATGCAATCTGCACTACTACATTATGAGAAAATAAAGTTGCACATTGGCTACCAACTATAACTTTTGTCATATTGGTAAGTGTTTGATCCTAACAATATTGTTGAACGAATTCTGGTATTTTTTAACATAATTTGAACAATTATAATGTTGAATAAATATGGTATTTTGAACAAATATTGATTTTGAATATCATAAATAATACGGTAGTGATAAATTTTTTGGTATCATGCATGATGACAAGCCTATGATTTCATTGTCATATCTAAAATAGGACTAAACAATTGTGTAACTTTTTGTACTATTACTTTATTATAACTATTGCATCATATTTATAATAGAACATTGAGAGAATATTATATGTTGATTCTACAATAAACCAAAAATCTAATTTCAAACATAATTTAAATTTAAGAATTGACTCTAAATAATTACCGTATCAAATTTATATCTCGTATCAATATAAGATTTATATAAAATGTAAGAGTTATATAAAATGTCATGTATATTATGAATTTTATCAAGCATATCAATTATATATATCTTACTGCTATTATATATTTCAATTCTTAGACAGTAATATATTTGGTGATATAACTAAATACAGAGAAAATATAAACTTTGATTGATAATATATATCAAATTTATAATTACGTATATATTTGACATAATAAGTTTGGGATATAATATACACAAAATTTAATTATTTTTTTATTTTTACTTTACTTGTTACAATATCTAAAATTAGTTCATTTATATCATATAAAATATAAGCTGATGTGTATTCACTTAGAGTATACTAGTAGTGAAATGGTTGAAAGTAAAAGTTAGCTTAAAAAACTAATGTACACAACAAAAGTATAAGATAGTGAAAAACAATTATTTTTCCCCACAAATTTATAAATAATGGATTAGTGTAGTGAAGTGAAAAAAAAAAAGAAATATTAGTAAAATTTATACTTACAGTAAAATAATTCAAGAAACAGCATCACATGCCAGAATTTGTATCAGGCAATTAATTCTATTTTATCCTTCTATAAATGAAGCTCCTTTTTTTTTTTGGCACGGGATATAAGGGTGTCACATGTGATATGCCGCGGTAATAATATTTCATGCAACCCTTTTCCTTAGTAATTGAAATAACAACACAAATCGCTCAATAAATTAATCAAAATATAAAAAATATTGAAACTAACATTGTAATAGGAAAGAGGAATAAACTACACCTGCCTTAATCTTCAGTATTATATTACTGGCTTGCTCGTTGTGTTTCGACTTTGAAAATTTTCTCTTTTGAGAGCCATGAACTTCGCGGCGAGCTCATCATAATCCGGGAGCTTTGGATGGATATGGCGGCACGAGCGCGGTGTTTCGAGTGGAAATGAGTTTGATCTGAACATGTCATCTGTAACAATCTCGACTGGCCTTGCATTGGGCATGGTCATCGCCCTTAAACACGGCAACCGAGCCTCGTTTCTCGCCTCGCCTTGCGCCTTGCATCTGACAGAATCCTTGCAGAAATAGGGCCTATCTTCAATCTTTGCTGTCTTTGTAGATTGGATTGCATGATCCTCTGTTTTCGGTGTCCAAGAGAGACGTTCCAACGAGTCGTTTTTGTCTCGAAAATAGAAGTGATGGGGGTGTTCTATAGCACATTTCTTGGTATTGCATTTCCACACAAATCCCATGCTATCATAGCCACACCTCATGACATTAATGCTGCTCTTTACTGTGACATAGCAACTCCTCTCACTGTTTCCTCCTTCATGATCAAATGAATCTACTAAAATCTTGTACCTATCTTCTCTTTGATGATAATTTGATTCGTGTTGGTCGCGGAAGACGCCATAGTATAGCTCACATTCGGCATCAGTCACGCTTCGAGTTTCTTGAGAAGCCGAAGATCTTCTCCTTGTTCGTGTTCTGCTCGGTTTTTCTGCCAATCTTGAGCTTATTGACAATGAATTCTCCCCATATTGCAAAAGCTTTGGTCCCTTAAAAGGATTGGCCTCGCTAACATATCCTGCTGACTCTTTCGAAGGGATTTCGAATGGTTTGAACATGAATAGCCTCTGATCATGGACATCTCCTTTCTTGGTTGAAGGGGAGACAAACTCCTCAATGTCATCCATATATATCAGTTCCTCAGGCAGTCTAGATGATGTTTCCGAAGAAGAGAAGGACGAAAATGACTCGTTTTTGTAGTTACCCTCTGAAAGCTTTCCAAGTATCCTATTTTCGCCAAGAACTGATAGTCGGATTGGATTTGGTGATCTTTTATGATCGTCCCTCGATCTTTCAGATTGGTAATTATCAGTGTGCACAATTTTTCCTTGCGATTCTTTCGTGATGTGACGAATTTTTCCATCACCGTTGCCTGTCCAAATCTCTTTGTTGGAAATCAGAGTACTTTTTGTTTCGGTCTCCTGCAGTTTGATCAAGTCATACGATACTAGTATTTTAGAGAAACTTACACATGGGATGCCACATCATGTCTGCTTGCATATAATTCTTTCATGACATATAGAGGACAAATAGAACGAAAAATTACCCGATTTTCGAGCAAGTTGGATGGTCTGTATTCAAGAAACAATGGTCCTGGTTCAATACAAGTGCTAGCTATCTCATCCAGCAATCTGTATTTCACATCATCAGCCACTTTCTTTGCGTAAATAAGATTCTCTTTTATCTGTAACCAAAAAAATCAAGTATATATGTTTCCTAGTCTTAATGCTTGTACATGTACATACTAGTATTTTCATATAAAATCAGCAAACATTTTCAGTGTCAAATGTTTTTAATGGATGAACCTGATTGTTTACAAGATTTCCAGGGAGTAATTCGAGGGCGGCCGTGACAAAGTTGATGCCATAACGTTCTACAAACAGCTTCCTAACCGAGAGGAGCTCCGGTAAATCGCCTAGTCTGGCTGATGTGAAAATTAGAGTTGATACTGCTTCATTGATGTCATTTGAACAGTCCCTACTCAAAAGTTAATGCATTTTCTCAAATTTACCGTGGAAGCTCTGTTCTTTCCGTATTACGTTATACTTTATACTATATAGCTGAACTTTTATTTGAATACATACTTGTGTTTTCGGATATATCCAAGGTTCATTATTACGAATTCACAGAAACTGCCCACAAGATCATACACTTCAACCATGCTCTGATCCTTGAGAAGCTGCTCAACCTGAATGCATTTGCTTTTTCGGTGAAAAATTAAATAAATCGAACTTTGATATTTGAAAAAAAAGATTATAGACCAATATACATTTTGTTATACATAGCTAAATAAATCGAAATTGAAATATGAAAAGATAATAGACCAACATACATTCATAATATATCACAAGAAATGAGGACATAGAGACTCCAATCTCCGAAATCGAATAGTAGGAAACTTTAAATCAAACAAACTGAAAGAGAAGAGGAAATCGACATAACAGCAGAGATACCCTTTCAAAGGCAGTTTGAGTATGGCCATGTTTTAGCAGCTCAGCCACATCTTGCCTCAACTGTCTCACTATACAGCACCTCTTGTTCGTCGCAAGCTTTACGCGGCATTGCACCTTTTTTAACAGACTTTTACTGCATCAGCAAAGAAAAGAAAGAAGATTATATAAGATCTTGAGAACCGTTTCGAGTCATTCGAGCGACGTTTATCTCCATAAATTTGAAATGAGAACAAAATCTTGAGACCACATATCACCATTTCGACGCCTTTCGCCATCCGAATAGAAAATCAAACATCTTCTCAAGATTTTTACAGTGGTCTGATCAGTTCAAAAGTCTCTATCTTCCTGGTAAAATGGAAGAGGGTTGAGGTGAAAACGAGCATGGACTTTGTAGCTGCATATATTTGTGTATATACACACATGTATATACCAATCAACATTTGAAAGAATTAGATGAAATTGAAGGTGAACTGAACCACGAGTGACAGTTGTAGTTGGGTTAGTTATTTCATGATGTTGGAGGAGTGGGTGGTTAATTCGGGAAGAGGGAGCCCTGGTGGTGGGATGTGAAATTTAATATCATTTTTTAAACGAGAAATCTTTGAAAAGAAAATAAACTTAAGTTTTAATTATTTTAGCATTTAATAATGTTAGAATAGCAGCCTTTGATTTAATAATGTTGAGAGGCAGTGGAGTTAAACTTTTACTTCCAATGTGTATGAACGACATGGGATGATCATGAATAGGGGAAAAAGTGCAGGAATCACTCTCATTTATTGGCACCATTAATTTTAACATATTTTATATGATACTTGACGCTAGCTTTTTTATTATATTTTTACTTCTTGGCACACAAAGCATGCATATATATTAAAGTATAATATAATTATGGATATACTTATTAATTTTAGGTATTCTATTTCACCGAATAGCTTGAATGCCAGATAAAGTTTGTTAAAGTTGCTAAATTTAATTTCCGATTAAAATGCTCCTAATCTTGAATATATTTTTGTGTATAATAATTTAAAACGATTTAATGTGATATTTGGAGTTTCGTTTAAATTTTAGTTTCAGAAACATAAGGTTGTATGAGGAGAAATTATACTTTTTCAATCATATATCTTATATAGGTTTTTAATAGTTTTTTCACATAAAGTAAATTTTTCATTCTAGAAACGATTGGCTGGAATTACGGGATTGGAATAGTTCCCCACATTAAATAACTGGGAATTAATTGTATAATTAAAATCACATTTGACTTTATTTAAGTTTTAATATGTTTTAAAGTTCCAGGTACTTTAAACCTTGAACAAATTTAGCATGACACTAATTTGACTCTTTTATAAGATAAAATCATTTTACCATGTTGGGTTAAGTGTGTATAGATTAGAGTAGTACTGAGATGGATGACCTCATAAGAAGTTCTCGTGTGTCAAAACGCTGATGTTTGACCGTTTGATGTTGTTGACTAGGTGGACCGTAAAATAGTGACTTCATATCTTAGCGACAATAATATCTCTGCTGGGGATAGGACATCTGGTAGGATAAGGAGTAAGACTGATCTCTGCAGGATATGAGACAATATCAGCAGTGTTGGATCTGTTTCTACAGTCTTGGATCTGTTTTTTACAGATCAGAATCTTAGTTTTGATTAACACAAAATCTGTTATTTATTTACTTAATATTTGTACTAAGTGTGCAGCTATGGGTATAGCAATAACATGATTTCGGAGGCCTAAACGAAGAAATTTGGCCAAAAAGCGGCTTATGTCACGACGTAGTGGTGAGTATTACTGGTTGGGCCGTGTCGGAGGGGGTAGCACTGGTCTCATGCGAAAATATACAAGTTCAGCAGCGAGCTGGAACAAAGCATGTAGCAGATCGAACCAAGAGCAGATTAAGAAGATGTACAAGCTAGAACAGCAAGGGGACGCCCAAACTGGTCTAGTATAGGACAACTTAGCTGGTACATTGAGGGGACACCCGAGCTGGTCCAGCAAAGGATAACAAGATCGCATAGGAGACCCAAGCTGGTTCACTAGCTTGGAGCAAGAGCATGATCAGATCAGTGTTGAAAAGCAGTACAGTGTGATGAAGAAGCGACCAGCTGAGTGAGATCATCAACCAGCTCGGAGAACAGAAACCACCTCAGATACAACTTGAGCAAAGGCTGCAGCGCATTAAATAAAGAGAGCTGAAAGTCTATAAAGCCTGCAATTGCATTAAATGCAAAAGGACACAAGGTACAACACTGTCAGAACTTTTCAGAAGTCTTTTCAACGGCTACATCTTTGTGTCCAACGGGAAAAATTGCACAAGAGGCTATAAACAGCAGAAAACGGATGAGCAAAAAAAAAGAGAGGGAAGACGACGAGTTATCAGCTTTGAAAAAGCACTTCCCAGTGTGTGAGAATACTTTTGAGAGTGAGCGTATATTGTAAACTTCTCACACACAGATTCACTCACATATGAGAGTCGAGAGCTTAATTGTTTAATTGAGTGAATCACAAACACCGAATCATTGTAGTCTTTGGACAGAGACGTTAAACAGGTCCTTGTAGCCTTTCTCACAGAGGCGTAAAAGAAGTGAGTTAGACACAGCAGCTTGCGGGCTGGTGTGCAGTGATATGGTTAGGAGTTCTTGCGGCTGCGGGTCGTAGAAGTGGGTTGCGGCGAGGGTCGTTGTAATCAAAGTCTTCTAGTGAATCTTTCTATTATGGAAGAATGGGAGATGTAGGAGATTGAGCTTCGAATTTTCATAAACAAATTCGCAGTGTTTGTTTTCTTTACCTACTACATTTACAGCTTTCTTCATCTGCACGCATACATGTTTTAAACCAACTTTAATATTTCAATTTACAGAGGGTAGTTCAGGTTTATTTCCGTATGATTTTTGTCATACATGATCTACTTCTCGGTGTTCAAAACCTTTCAAGAACATGAGCTATTGCAGCTCGAGATTTAACAGACCAGATAATACGTTCTTTTATTCAGATGGTAAGAACTACCAGCTAGAACCAGTCTCTTGCACTGAGCTGGTTTAGTGCTAAGCTGGTTCTTCATATACGCGATCCGTTTTGAGTTGCGTTCTGGTTTTCAAACAGTTTAAAATTTCAAAATGCAGGTAACTGATGGGGTTGGTATTTGGACTGTGTGAGAGCCTACGTGAGTTGCGACAGAGCTCACGAACAACCCCGGTTTTTCGATCCTAACATACAGATCAGAATTTGAATTTTGATTAACATAAAATATTTTATTATTCTACTAACGTTTTACGTGTGATGTTCAGTGCACTTGATTAAGAAGACAGGGAGACATCCAGACTGGAACAGTAAGGGGACGCCCAAGTTGGAATAGTTGAAGATGTCTAGGCTGGAACAGTGAGGGGACGTCCGAGCTGGAACAACACAATACCAACAGGATGCAGGGAACATCAGGCTGGTTCACCAGCTTGGTACAAGAGCAGCCAGAGATCAAGCGCAGAGAGTTTTGGTGAAGAGCAGAACTGTTCAAACGTAGATCAAGTGCAGCGTACAAGTGTAGTGTTCAAGTGCAGAGCCGAGCTGATTTAGAGAGAAGTTTGACGAGCTCGAGGTGACCCTCCGTGGATGAAGATGAGGAAGAATCTATAACCGGGGTGCACTCAATCGGTTTTCATAGGACCAAGCTGGTATGAAAAGTTGCGAGTTGGTTGGGCACACTGCCACAGGTGAGCATTGATCTAGAAGAACTCTGAAGGAGACCATCTTGGAGAACAGATCAAATACAGAATCTGCTCAGATATAGGGAGCAGATTAGAGACCAGCTGGTTAAGGTCAAACCAGCAGGACAAGAATAACAAGAGTAGCTGCGTACAAGAGCAGATGACAAGAGCAAATTAGAAGATCAGCTCAAGAGCAGATGAGAAGAGAAGAAGAGAGCTTTGAACATCTCAATGGAGCAACCAGCTCAGGGATGAAACGGCTGAAGAAATCAGCTGGAAGGACACCAGCTGGTAGACCATATCAGAAGCCTTGTGCCAAAGCAGATAAATTAGTTTGTGCAATCTCAGAATACTAGAAGACGAACTAATTTGTCTGATCAAGACGAACAATGCTTGAAGTTAGCAAAGGCTGCAGAAACGCCGATGTAAAGAGCTCAATTCAAGAAAAATCCTGCAACGCATTAAAAGCCAAAGGACACAAAGTACAACAGTGTCAGAAGATTTTTTCAACGGCTACAACTTTGTGTCCAATGGGCAAATTTGCAAAGTGGCTTTATATATCAAGAGCAGGAGAAAGCAGAAAAGAGAGAGGCATGATAGCAGAGAGAGTGTTGTGCAAATTCGAATGTAAAAACAGAAGAACGCACAACACAAGCTCTGGAAAGACATTGGCAACCAGCTCGGACAGGAGCACTTCCCAGTGTGTAAGATTCTATCTTCGAGAGATTGAGTGTACATTGTAATCTCACACACGATTCACTCATACATTCAAAAGTTGAGCGAAATAGAAAAATGAGTGAATCAAAACTGAATTTCTCCATTGTAGTCTTTGGACAGAGACGTTATACAAGTCTATGTTGTCTTTTGCACTGAGACGTTAAAGAAGTGCGTGTAGTCTTTCTAACTGAGGCGTGAAAGAAGTGAAGTTAGACACACGCAGCTTGCGGGCTGGTGTGCAGTGGTGGCTAGGAGTTCTTGCGGCTGCTGGTCGTAGGATCGGGTTACACCGGGGGCCGCTGTAATCAAAGTATTCTAGTGGATCCTTCCCGATTGCGGAAGAAATGGAGATGTAGGAGATTCAGCTCCGAAAATTCCATAAACAAATTGCAGTGTATCGTTTTACATCTTTCTACATTTACATTCATACTGGAGATGTAGGAGATTCAGCTCCGAAAATTCCATAACAAATTGCAGTGTATCGTTTTACATCTTTCTACATTTACATTCATACGCATTGCATATTTAACAACCGCGATTAAAATTGTAAATGAGCTTTCGATTATAAGAGTTCAGTTTGAGTTTCCGCATGATTTTACTTCATTACTCAATCCGTATCTCGATGCACTTAATATTCAAGAATACTGAGTTATTGCAGCTCAAGCTTTATATAAACCAGATCGCATATGGTGAACCAGCTCACAGAGCGGCTGGTATGTTTCATGCACGACCCGGTTATGTGTTGCGTGCTGCTTTTATCTTGTAAAATTATAAATTGCACGTAACTTAAGGGTTCAGTGTCTTAGGCTGTGTGAGAGTCTACGTAAGTTGTGTGAGAGCTCACGAACACCCCCCGTTTTTGCTCCCAACAATTGGTATCAGAGCACTTATGCGACCTGGTATCCCGTAATGAGATCAACAAGCAGTTAGACATGCACCTCGTTGGAGATATGGGCCTAACAACCCGATCCTAACTCACTTACAGGTGCAATCTGTGCTACCACATGTTTAAGGAATAAAGTTGCACATTAATTAATAGCTATAACTTTTGGCCTAGTGAACGTCGATCCTAACAATTGGTATTAGAGCGAGGTCAAGATTTTAAGTCTTTCAAGAAACATAATTCTATACTTCTTGTGGTGAGAGACGGGATTGTTGGATTAAGCATGCATTGATGATATTAGTACTGGGATGAGTGGTATTTTGGGAAGCACTCATGCGTTAGCTACTAAAGTTGCACCCTTGTCCTGGTTGGCTAGGTGGATCGTAAAATAGTGACTCTATATCTTAACGGGTAATGATATCTTTGTCGGGGATAGGACCGGCCGTAGTGTGATAGGATCAGATCAGATCACAAAAGTGCTCTGATAATACTTGATAGATCGAATAAAGAACATCATAGAGTTTAGAGGAGGACTTTTCAAATTTGTTCTTTAAAAGGATTTTTCAGACCAGTTGCATTAACAACTGAATCCAACACTTAATCTGATATGTTCTCTAAAATAATTATGTTGAAATATCTCATTTTAAATAGTGAACTCAAAAATTCAGATGTATGCGCACTGAAATATAAGAACAAATTGGAGTCGGGATTTGTTTCTAAAAGTTCGAAGCAATGCGTCTACGTCTCCCCTTCTTCCAATCTGGAAGGATGTACATTAGAAGAATTTGAATAAGACAAAGTATCCTAAACAACTCAGTAAGACCGCACCTGATCTGAACTCCTAGTATAACTCAAAGCTAGCACGCAGGCTGTGAAGGCAAATATGAAGGATTTTTGGTGATCTGATCTGTTCAAATACAAGCATATAGTATTCAGCATTTAGCTGAAATACTTTATAGAAGGAAATAGATACAAAGAAAAACTCTTCTAGAAAAATCAAACAAGTGAAGACAGTTCGTAGTAAGATTTTTTTCATCAAACAATCAGCAAGCCAGCAAGAAGCTATAAAAAAAATTATTGTTTCCGAACTGCACTTCACTTCTATTTATACTCTTCGAATTCGACGGTAAAAAATATATCCGGTAAGCTCATCCTATGAATTCTATTTTGTGTATAACCGGCACTTGAAAGATTGTACTATCTACATACGACGTTACTGTACTGCTCCATTAAAATTTTCCCCGTTTTGGTCGCACAACAGTGATCCTCATACATGGCCAGACTCTGGCATATTATAAAATTGTTCAACAAACTTTCTGTCGTGTCATAGTCTTGAAATATATACTGATCTGATTAATATGAAGCTTTGGACTGTGTTGTTCTGATTTTGAATTTTGTCCTGATCTGTCATGCTTTTCGCACGTTATCTAATCTGTTAAAACCAAAACTGATATCCAACACTGAGTTGTCCTTACTCATCTTTTTCTCTTGATCTGATTATAGGAAGCTCCAAATTGATCTGCTGAAAGTCCTAATCTGAACTATTCTTCAAACCTGATCTGATTTGTCCTGCGCTTCGAACCTGATTGAATTTGCTGTAACCAAAACTGATCTGATTTACTGATCTTTCCTGATCTGATCTGATTCCAGAACTGAGTGGTCTTTACTTAGCCTGTTCACTACCTTCGACCTGATCTGATCTGCTAAGTTCTTGAGCTGTTATGTTTTTCCTCTGTAATGCTCTTTTTCATTATCTGAACTGATAGTTAAAGTTTACTTGACTTTACTAAGTTGTTCTTTACTCAGCTAGTACACAATCTTCGGCGTAATTGATCAATTAAGCTCCGAGCTGATTTCTTTCTCTAAGCTGATTTTTGTTTTCACTAAAACTTAGATATTTAGCATAGGGTAAGAGGTAAGACTGATCTGTAAGGGATATGAAACACAACCAGCAGTTAGACACACAACTCATTGAACTCATGAACTTAGCAGCCTGACTGTAATATACATCATAGGTGTACTTTACTCTGCCATATATATAAGAAAATAAATTTGAATCTTAACGAACAACTATACCTTTTGACCTTGTAGTAAATATTTGATCCTAACATTATATACAAACCTTTACTTAGCAATTAACATCTGTATGCCCAAGATATTAGACTAACCAATAACCATCTTGTGAAATAGTGCATTTATTGTCATCCTATATGTCTGTTGGATTAAATGCTCCCACGACGTTTATGAGAACATTCTGTGGCACAAGACGTTTGACCAAAAAACATGGGAACATTAACGGGATTGCGAGAGGATGGACGATGTGATGTTTCTAAACATATGCGACCGAACGTCTTGAAAACCCACAGGTTATCAACCAAAGTGTCTTGTGTATCAAAATTATTCAGGTACAATCTAGATATCACATTGTCTAAGACATAACAAATATTTAGTTGACTAAAAGGGGTTTGGAAATGATTCGGAAAATGAGTGTACGTACTCTTGATTTCTTGTGGCAACAAAATCGGGCAATTGCAAGTCAAATAAACTGGTTATCAAACCCAACACCCTCAACTCCATATATATACAGATATATATAAATTCTTGGAATCTGGGTAGGTGAGCAACTCATGGCAGACACCTTCGATGGGCCTAAATCAAAGCTCTTTGGAATGATTGTGGGCACCAAAACATAAAAGCTTTTTTTACGTGTCTTTGGATAAATTAGTATAAAACTTGTGTTTGCTACATAAATTACTTTCTGGATCTATATTAACATTATTTTTAATAATAATAGTAATAATAATAAAAAAAAAGGATAGTTCTTATTATTGTTACTGTTGTACAGTATTGTTTTGTAAACATGCTATAAAACATAATGATTGATGCTAGCCTTTCCAAGGGTTGCTCTATTTGACAGATTAGCTTATGTTATTATATCCAATCAAATTTTTTCCAAGGACAGGAGAAACTGATCACTGTTTATGTATTTAATCAAAATCATGCGCTTATACACAAGATCTAAAACTCTTTTTTTTTGTCCAGTTTATTTCATGTTGTAGCTTGATTTCGTGAGAAATAGCCATATGTGCCCTACAAGTGAGGTGTTAGCCTATTTATTACACTGAATATTCCTAGTTTCGAAGATTAGTATAAACTTGAATATTTTATATGTATGTGAATATTTATCCATGAATAAAGAGTTTACGGTGATGTTTGGTGGAGCTTAAAAGCTCTCCAAAGCAGCTTGTAAGCTGTAAACATAAATTGCGTAACATCTTATTGTTGTGTTTAAAATAGTAAAGTCGACACTATTTTTTTTTTTTGAAAAAAAGATCTCATTTAACATTTTATTTCTCCAAAATATCTTTAAATATTTTTCTTAAATATCACAATGTCTTCCCTATATTATGATAAACTCTTCTAAAAGTTTCTTTTTATTAAAGATCTGTGAAAAAAATATTTTAAAAAATACTGAATTTTATTTTAAAAATTTTCTCTAGATAATATTGATTCTTTAAATTATTCATTCTATATCATTTTGGTAAAATAAAGAGATTTTACAGTATCAAACACATTAACAAGTCGTTCAAAATAAGTTTATCCAAATACTTTAACAACTTGTCTTTAATATAAGAAATTACAGATTATAAGCTTCTAAACGGCTTATAAGTTCTAAGAGTTTAAAGTTGTTTTAATAAGTTATAAGTTTTTTATAATAAGTCAGCCAAATGCCCCATGCGATTGTTATAATTTTTGTGAAATGTGATCACATAATTTGTTAGCAGCTTTGATGAGATTATTCCACTGACTGCAATGCAATGCCTGAATTAGTTTCTATTTGATGCTGTCGAAAATTTGTGATGTGTCACCCTTTAATTTATACGAGTTTACTAAAGAACACTCACACTAAGTTCTCTAAATAATTCTTACCAAGTCTGAGTGAAAAATTCTTTGGTTCGATCATTCAAAATTGATAAAAAATAAAAATAAAAATAAATAAAAGTTCGGTCGGTTTGTTATAAAATTTCATTTTTTCGTTCGGTAAGTAATCCAGTCGACCAAATTAATTGTAAGCAGTATAGCGCCTAGAACCTTGGGCCGAGGCTCAAGAGGCTTTGGAGCTTCGACCATGGGCCCAACTGAAATTAATAATATTAAGGAACAATTGACATGATTTCTTGGCACTAATCCTTGGAAAACTATAAACTGATCGCATGCCAATTGCCAATCGCATCATTTTCTCAATATATCTCTTATTTGATTCATGTTTTGAAAGTTTTTATCCTAATATTCTGAAACTTAGAAACCGAAAAATGAATAGAATGGGAAAATCTTTACTTTCATTTTTTTTATCAAGTATTTTGAATCTTAAGTTTCATTTTTTAAAAAAATTTCCTCAAGTTTTGAATTTGTTGACAAAAAAGCGCCAAATTTTCCCGACACAAGGTACTCGTGAAGTTGGATTTTAAAGTTTTTGGAGTTCGAGACTCGATTATTTCATACGGAAAATCCTACAACATTCTAAACGTTGCTTGAAAATATGTATTGGTACTGTCTGAATCGTAACCTTAAGCATCGTGGAAGAACAATAAAGTTGGACAGAAACTCCAATTTTTTATGTTCAATTTCCATTGTCTTTGATGAAACAAAGCAAAAGTTACATGCTTTCTATATGCGAGAAAAAGAGAGGCCAAGGATCAAGGATTTAGATATTCTTCCCGGAAATTGTTCCCTCTACAATTCGAAATGGCAAGATGAAAATATAAACAAAGAACTTAATCAAAACATGATCCGACAATCTCTACTTGCCCTTAATCTCTTGTAAGAGAGATCAACTATTTAATCCTCCTAGAAACAACACGAAAAGTAATCCGATTATATAGAATGATCACTCAAGGTTGTTAGTTTTGTATATATATAAACTTAACGTAATCATAGATCAGAATAAAAATAAAATGAGAGAACCTTGCATGATCAGTCCTTGTTTTTGTTCCTGGAACCTCAAAACTCGAAATTGAATGTTGTATTCCTCGACAAGATCCCGATTTTCTTGTTCGGAGCTAAGTTGTCCACAATCAAAGAACAATTAACAAAGACCTTGAATTGTCTTAGGGGAAAATCTCCCACCACCACAGTTATAGGTACTTTCACCTTCACAAGCAATGGAATCTTGCCGTTTTTTCGACTATCAGCCAATGCCTCCTGGAGGCCTGATCCGAACTCACTCCTCCCTTTCAAATCAACTTTTATCATTGTAATGTTGTTGTGGCCCTGGTGGAAGCTAGGCAGCTTCCCATGGCAAAGATCGGCGTCCGAATACGTGATCACAACCGAGCTTTCTGCCCCATAGGTGAACCCAATGTTGGTGTTAGGATTGTCAGCTTTCACTGTGACGAGAAGCTCAGTGTTGAGGCTAAAATCTGGCTTGACATCAAAGGACTTAACCTCAAGATTCTGTACCGTGTACGATGGGATTCGAGGCTCGAATATCGTGTAGAAATACAAGGCAAGAGCTGCTAGGATGATGATGAAAAGGAAAAGGAAACAATAGCAACAGCAAATGCACCTAAGGCAGCTCTTCCCACTTGATCTCTTGTGGTAATTTGAATGGTAGCGGGGGACATTGCGTCGATACGGCGGAGGCTGGACGTCGCCATGGTGGCTTCCCTCGAGCATGACATAGGGTGGCGGAGGGCCATTCATGGTGAGAGAATGTGTTGCATTCAGAATAGTACTTAGAAGCTTTGCTCAGGAGATGCATGAGCACCATTGGAATTGAGGGACAAGCTAGGATGACAAGATTTGTGTTCATTTTCCTCCACTATTTCTTAACAAAAATCTTGAGGCCAATTTAATTATGAGGTTGCTCATTTTGGTTTAGTGAGTAAAATTGATTGGTTATATATATATATATGGTTCGGAGAGATATGTGTATTTTGGGACTGGTCCAAACTTGTGGGATATTTATTTATATGCAATATTAATCTTCAAATTTATAGCATATAGATATAATAATTTTTTTGGTGTGTTTATTTGTTTAATTTTGACTTTTATTCAGATTTTTTGGTGTTGTGCGCTTGTGTCATCATAGTTCGAGAAGTATATGATGTTTCACCCAAATCTGTGACGTTGGACCAGAAATCTGTGAATATCATCAATTGAGTCAACAAAGCCGAAAATTGAAAGTTGTTAGTATTCCATTTCTTTCCAACACATCTTGTGGAAAACTTATAGAACTTATTAGCTGTTTTTAATAAGATTAGTCGAGCACCCACAAACACCTAAATTCAAGATTCCATGTTCTTTCCAGGGCATCGTCTAAAAAGCTTATTAGCAAGGTATAAATCACCTCAAAATCAAATACAAAACAAGATACAGTCACACTCTTTGGTTTCAGAAAAGAAAAAAAAAAGAAAATGCCCTCTTCTTGCTAATAGTGTTAAATGAAAAAAATGAAACAAATTTAGTATTATATGAAAGGCACTTTTTTCAAAGATAAATATTCTGGTCAACAACATTTGATCATTACTTGAGTGGCCGATCTGGAATGGCAACATCTAAGCACCCCACGGCGGATGAATGCCACCGCCGACCGCAACTTTCCCACGAATTTTGTCAGCTTCCGAGTTCTCATATTCTTCCCTCTACCGGATTTCATGAACGCCAACTTGTAAGACTTTAGAAAAATATGCCTTCTTCTAGCACGATCACGCCTTTGGCTACAAGAACTGATCGGACGGCTGAGGTTCGGGCTGTTCCATCGCCTCGAAAATATCCTCCATTGATTACTGTTGTGATCCCCAGCTTCATTAATATTGTCGTAAGGGTATTCCTCAACACCAAGGCCTGCGGAAAATCTGTTCATGGCATATAAATTTATCAATGAAAAGAAAGCCCTTTATATATAATAATCATCTGTCCGTATATACAGATAACGCTCACAGATAATGTAAGTATAGTCTTCAAGAATTATTTGACTGCATTAATTATAGGCTGTACCAGTCCACGACGGCGGGCGGGAGGAAGTTTGCTTGCGATAATTTACTTTTCCTAATATATTCAAAAAAATACTAATTATAAGAATAATAGTTTTAGAAGCCAACAATTCATGGAAGATTCCACGGGATACGGTACTGTTTAGAGAGCAACGGAGTACATATACGAAGACTCGAGCCCATATAGTAGAGGAAAAATTTGACGTCATAAAATTATAATATAATAGTTGAGTTTAGAGTAAATTTGCTCAAAATTCTCAAACTTAACTTATCTTGTTATCAGTAGATCTTTATTCCAAAGATTCTAGATTAAAAATAGAAGATGATATCAACTTAGGTTTATTTATTCAATATTTTAAATTATCATTTATTGATAATCCACATTGACAGATTAGACGAAATTTTCAAAAAATATGATTTTGAACATATGTCCAAGATTTTTTTCTAGTACATATTCCAATATTTAGAACAATTGAAATAAGAAAGCTAACCGAGATTAAAAAACATATGAGGAAATAATAGTTTACTCAAATAAAAAATGATTCAAAGTAATAGCTACATAGAAAGAGTTCGAATTTCTTTAAGCTCTAGGATGTCTTAGGAAAATACGAACACGGTACGAAATTATAGCACTCATCTATATTTTATAGTTTATACATCAACATCAACAAGTTGACTCGGTGAATACTTAAAAAAGAAGATATTCTTCATACTACAAGAAAAATATAGGTACACACAACACAAAATTTTTACAAAAACCATTGTCGTTTATATATTAACAACGGGATTTACTAGAACAGTTGTTGATGAGCAAATATTCTATAAAAGATATTTTTTAAAATCCATGGTCCTTGTTGAAAGAAACCTACTCAAAGACAAAGGTTTAGTAACACCATTGTCTTTTGAGCATTATTTTTTAAAAAATTATATAAAAGACCAATTTGTTGTGAGCCATTGTCTATTACCGTGTTTTTAAATACCACACATATGCATATTAAAAGTCTCCAATCTCTTCTTTCGTACTTCTCTCGTCAGTCACGATCCTCTTCTTCCTCAGCCCGATGTCACGGGCCACAAAACAAGACAATATGAAGAGACTTTCATGACCCTAGAAATCACTTAAGGTTAGTGGAGTTCTTAGAATCACCTTGTATATGTTGTAAACTCTACATGATTGTTGGATAATCTTGAAATGTATAGATTAATATATATCTAAATCTTGGAATATTCAGTTAGATATTTCATAAATTATTTTGGACACTCTTAACCTTAAGATTGTATCAATCTTGACCGTCCATTCGATGGTTGCGTAGTATAATAAGTATCTCACTTTCATTGGACTAAGGCCACTCGTGGTAATTGGCCCAGTGAGTTTTGGATCTGATTTGGAGGGAATAGTCATGGAAATAGACACTATGAGAGGGATTTGCCAAAACTGAAGACACGCCACTCACAGTGGACGAGGGTATACCACTGTCAGAGGAGGAAGAGCCCATCATGGCAGCCTTAAAGTCCATTTTTTGAACCGCTCTGATACCGTGAAGATTAATGAAAGAAAGCATAAAATGCCGTAAGTTTTATTCCATAATGATTTTCTTACAATCTAATAGCCTTGAAAACAAGAGAACTGATACAAAGTAGGTAATTTTTCAATCCCATATGTCATGGGATATTGATAAGTCAATTGCTGAAATTATGAGATTGTAATTTACATTGATTTGTCAAAAGATATAATGCATAACTGACATCTTTTGATCTTCAATACTAGTCTCCAGAAACATAACGTACTATTCAAAAAAATATCACTGGATTTTGACTTTGGCTTGAATTTAGTAAAATTGCTAAAAAGTTAATAGTTGAGATTTTTCTCCCAATATTTTCTAAATTTTAATTCTACTTTATACAAATTGTTTCAAATATTTATCATTCTAAATTTAATAAACTTACAAATGTATTGAAATTAAGATGAAGAAAAATGGTGTGTTGAATATTTTAAGTTTTGGTAAATACAAAATAAGCTAAGATAAAATTAGCTCGGAGGGTAAGCGACCAGATCAGGCCAGAGCTAACAACGTGTTTTGTTTAGATCAGATCAGGGCCAAGCTGAATAAGAAAAATTCAACTAAATAAATTGCATCAGTGCAGAACAGCTTAGAAGAGCAGATTAGTTCAAGAGCAGAACAACTTAAGAAGAGAGATCGGCTTAGAGGTGTTCAGCTCATGGACAAATCAGCTCAGAACAGATCAGCTCAAAGAGTATTTCATCTCAGGTTTTCAGTTCGCTACAAATTACTCGTCAAATAATTTTAGTTGTAGCATGATTCGATGTGTTGACTTCAGAGGATTCATATATAGTCGTTGGGAAACTTTCGGCTAAATCGTATCGGAGTTGCCATTTTGAGCAAAAGATGAAAAAAACATTAATGAACAGTACTGGGTACAGTGAAAGAATTAAATTCGTATTTATTGAGCCTCGGGCAACAGCTCAGGATCCATCCGATGTGTCTACGAGTAACATTTATTACCATTATCCAGAGAGTATGTATATAAGATCATTTGAAAGAATATAGACGGTGTTATAACACGATAAAAAGAAAAACAGATTGCGAGCTGATATTGAACTGAAAACTAAACCATCTTTTCTATCTGTTGTAACAAGATTTCAGCGTGTTTGCTGAATCTTTAGGCTTTGAGCTTTGTATTCCTATACTTCAAAAAAGCCGTAGAAACTTATTGTATACACGATCTGTGAGCTGGTGTAATTTTTTAGACTAGGAATTCAGCTCGGGTACGGTCTAACTGACTGGATTAGGATACTCTTTATTCTTTTCAAATCTTATAGTGGAATCCTTGATTGGAAGAAGGAGAGACGTAGAACCGTTGCTTCAAACTTCCAGAAACAAAATTTTCTCGCAATCTGATTTTAATTCAGCACACATCTGTATAAATGGTTCACTGTTCGATTGATATATTTCCGCATATATTTGATATTTCTCAAGATAACATATTAGATTGAGTTGTAGATTCAGTTGTTAACGCAACTAATCTGAAAATAAGTTAAAACACAAAAGTTTTCAAAAAGTTTATTCAATCACCCCTTCTAAACTCTGTACTGTGTGTTTTCGATTCTATCATGGAGTAGTAGGGTAGCGGATACTAGAAAATCTTTTAGTAGAATCCTTAAACATCCTTAAATGTTTCTAACGAACCAGAACATTAGTAATAATACATGTTGTTCCAATTGCGAATAGTTTGAGTTCAACATAGAAGTATAATATCCATGAAATTTTTTTTATATGAAACTAGTGTAAATAAACAAATAAAGGAAGGATTTCAACGAGTTTCAACGATAACATGAATCATTTTATATTTCACACCATGAGTTTCACATATACCTTTAAATATTTTACCATATCTTCTTTGACGCATCATTTTACCACAAAGTGTGAAACTTTGTTTTTAACTCAAGGCTACAAATATTAGTAAATCATTTTAACACATAAGTTTATTATGTGACATGCATATCTAACATGAAATAATTGATCATTTAAAATTGGAGTCGGAATAGTATTTAACCATTTTATTGCAGTATTAATGTTTGTTGCATTATCTAATTTGATCGACATAATTTTTTTTCTATGTGATAACATAGTAGTATTTGTAGTGTATCTAGAAATTATGTCACCGGTGTGTGATTTTTCTAAAATTTCTAAAGCTATGATTCTTTTTAGTAGACACAAAGTATCAACAATCCAATGTCAAGTTATAGCAAGATAAGACTCATTTTTAACACTATTCCAAATATCGATAGTCAAACTGCTTTATATATTAATTTTTGAAAAGATTATCCACTATTTGATTTTATATTCTTTTAATTTTTGAGACACTATTTTCTAAGTATGTATTTAGAAATATAAGAAAGCCAGTTTGAATAATTGTGGTAAATACAACAAAACATATAAATCCAGCTCCACGATTTAATTGAAGTTGAGCAGGTTCTCTACCTCGTGGGATGAAATTTTGGTCAACAAATTTATGTTTTTGAACCAAATGATTTTTGGCCAAATGTTTGTGAAGGTTCCGATGAACCCCCGGAATCACCTGTTTTAAACGAACATGATGTTTTATATATTTTACGAATTGCAACAATATCATCGCTACTTTTTTGTTGGACTTCGAAGTGATCCCAACTTTTACTTCATTTTGCATGGCTCGGTGCTTTGCACTCGACCGTTTTCACTGTCCCTAGAGAAGGCATTCCTTCTCTCATGGCAGGGTCATCGGTGATTACAAATTTCTTCTCTTTGACGTGAAGATCTTCTTTGAAATTCAAGTTACTTGCTAAGTTCGGAATCGTGTTAAGAGCAACATTCGTCTCACAACGACTTGAATAAAAGGTCTTTTCGAAATTAAAACAAACAATTGATACGAACTACGAAAATTGGATAAACAAAGTGTACGCTTCAAATACTACTTGATAATATAAAAATTGGAATATTAGGATATGAATTAGGGGTACGAAAATAAATAACCGATTGTAGGCTTCAAATACTGTACAATAATGTGGATTCAGGATATAAGAGATAGTTGGGGTTAAATGTGAGGAATTAGAAAGAATAAACCCATATTTATAATAAAAAAAAGGTTTATATAATTGCATTGCCCCAATTTCGGGCAAAGCAAATTCTGGGTGGCAACAACTGGAACTCCAGCAGCTCAACAAATTTGAATTTTTAATTTTTTTGAACCGGTTCCAAATTTATTTTACGGATTCAATTCGGCCCATTAACTTTCCGGATCAGACTGATTCCAGTTTCCGGTTCCGAAAAATGGTTCGATCTGGATTAACAGAACGGTTCCGATTTGACCCACCCCATCAACCATGTCTAACTGTTGCTAATAGTGGATATAACTTGGTTAGTCCAAATAAGTCTCACATGTTGAGGTCTCAAAGAAAAATAACTACCCACAATATCCAACATTGACAGAATGATTGAGTTATGTTGCCAGTCAAATTGGTGGACGTGAAACTGTTGGGTTTATTCTTGAAGATTATAGAAACTATTTACGTTCACGAAGAATAATGGATGTTTAGATTGGAGACACTGCAGGGGCACTTGAACGTTTACAGCAGATGCAATCGGATGATCCCAACTTCTTTTATGTAACTCAGATAGATAGTGATGATTTAACAATCAATATCTTTTGGATTGATGGATGAATGATGAGACTGAGATATTTCGGGGATGTGCTATGTTTTGATACGACACCTGGGAAAAACAATTAAGGAAGCACATTTAGAATTGTGTTGGGAAAAAAATTACAATAAAATAAGTCGGTTAACAAGGATGAGGTAGCCAAATTATCTCAGCCGAGAGTTACCATCACATCGAGAGCTCGGGACGTCGGACACTGATGGATGGAAGGTGCTTCTCCTTGGTGCCTGCAGCCACAAATAACAGGTCAGAGGGCATCGGAAATGTGTCCGACGAAGCCCCTCCGATGCTTAAGTCAGACAGGATGCGATAGTAAAAAAAGGAGCAGGAGCAAAAGAGTATGCTGGGTGCAAAAGAATGCTAGAATATACGTGTGTGTGAATGAATGGGGTGTACCTGGTATTTATAGAGGGGCTAGACGGTGGAGATAAGCATATCCTGACGAATATTCGCCTACAGCGGGTATCTCGGGCGAGATACTCTCCGCGATCCTCGGTAAGATCTTCCGTGATCCTCGGCGATCTTGTCGTTCAAATAAAGAAAGACGTGGATTCGTTTATATAAGGAAAGACGTATCTGAGTTGGATTCTCGTTCTCATGACATTGTCCTCGAGAAATAGGGAGTTCTCCTCGGGGACGCTTCCCGATCAAGAAATCAGTCCTCGGGTAAACTCCCGATCTCAGCGCGAGTCCTCGGGCGACTTCCCGATCTTAGTAGCGTAGGTCGGTCTTGGAGTGTATCGCTCGGTCCTCGGGTCCCGAGGTGAAAGTAGGGGGCATCAGGAGTATCCCCCGCCATGAGTCCTAGACGAAGGATTGAAGTATAGGATTGCGTGTAACTGAGGTCGGGACCCGAGGTGGAATCCATAATTCTAAAGAAAACCATGATCCTCGTGACTTCATACTCCAACCATTGATAAAGAGACACGTGGACGGCCGGATGGAGGTCGGATTGTGTTTTCGGGAAAAGACCACGATCCGTGTGACGACGCATCTCAGCCGTTGATAAGATTCGAGTGGACTATCCAGATTGAAGGATCCCGACGACCGAGGTGACCATTGGAGTTCCCCAAGTGATCTGGGCCGTCGATGAGTGTGAGATCGGACGGTCGTGATTCACCCAGCTTTCTTATAAATACTCGGCGACTTCACCTCATTTCCCACTTTCTTTCTTCTACTGTGTCGAAACTCTGCTAAAATTACTTCTCGCTCCCGAGCTCTCCTGCCGTTTTTCCGATCTTCCACCCTCAATCTAGTAAGTAGTAAATCTTCTTAGAATGTCTTCAGCTACTGAGAGCATAGTTAGGAGTGTGGCTAACTCGATAGATAGCGTTCCTGAGAGCCCCAAGACCAAGGAACCCTGGCTCCCCGATGGGCCGAGCTGGGGTCCTTGAGCGCACCCTGGTACGAGGAGAAATCCTCAAACCTTAAGTTGTCTGACATCTCCCTGATCAAAGAGAAAGGGTGGATGTTAGGTAAATTCGAAGTAGTTTTACCCCACCCCGACGAGAGGGCTCACCGTCCTCCTCCCGGCTTCACACCTTTTATCTCAACCAAATAGAGATGGGCCTTAGGTTTCCTATCCCGAGGTTCATCACCTCTCTTTGCCAACACATCAAAGTCAGCCCGAGCCAGCTGGCCCCGAACTCCTATAGCTTCCTCCTGGCTCTAGCCGTCCTCCTGAGCTACTATAACATTCTTCTGATCCCTTACGTCCTCATGCAACTAATCCAAATCAAGAGGTTAGGACCGGGGAAATTTTACCTTTCCCACAAGGGGGACCACACCTTTATCAAGGGGAACCCTAGCTCTCATAAAGGGTGTATGAGCCGGTTCTTATATGTTAAACAGGTCGGGAAGAAAAGGAACCCGTGGGGGTGTGACATGTCCTGGAGGGACAATATATATACCCTTACTCTTTCGACTCCCGAGCGGTCCCCCAACCTGGCCGCCTTCCTTGCCGACATGAGCGAGAAGAGCTACGATGCCCCCAAGCTGGTAAAGAAAGACCTCCTGTGCCACTTTGGGTTCAGCAGGAAGGGGGTCGAGCTGGTCGGGGACCTAGGTATCACCGTGTCTTGCCTTATCCGTGTCACCATGTTAGAGTAGATGTCCAACTAGCTAACTTGTGGCGTGTGGGTTTTATAGACTCTTGTACAAACAATCTTTATATATGATATTCGCATTTACTTATATGGCATTCTTACTTTCATTATGTGTGTAATGATTTACAATTGCGTTGAGTAAAGACCTAGAATGCACTAAAGCGTATGTTAGATGTGATAGTGGGTATGACGGCTATCATCGAACACATCTAATAGTCGTTGTGTATTCTGAACATGTTCCTAGTCGATTGGGCCGTCAAAATCAGGATAAGGCCGCCCGAGTTCGAGACTAGTATCTGCGATGCAAAGTACCATGTTTCATTGGTAGGGAACATTGTGATGTTCTGAGCATGCAGATAGATAGTGACCTGGTGATCTATCCAACTACCCTCCTTCGGACTTTTCAAGTTGTTACCATTTGTCGAGTGGATAAGTCCGAGGTCTTGGTTGTACTGATTAGTCATCACGACTCGAAACGTCATTTAGACTCTACATGATAGGCGTCTCACTTTGACCCATTTGCCGACTCACTTGGGGTCATAAGGCGTCGGGATTGGGTGAGACCCCGAT
>KV013499.1:362781-434946 GCA_001598015.1 Dorcoceras hygrometricum
CCAAGATGTATGCATAGCTAGTCGGATCTAGTAGCGACTACGTCGATTTACCGAATGGTCGTTGATCTGATCGGGATATATGGATTGAAAGGACCGTACTGTACGCTAACCACGACCGACTGGTTCTTGCAGGCACTATCAGTGATACCTAGGGGATCATGGGGCGATGTTGCTAGACGCTTTACCATGATCCGTTGGGCAAGTCCGGAATTGTGATTCCGGAGCCACAATGGTTGTGGGCCCACGGCTAGCTGTATCCCTGAACCATTGAGGGTCACACAAGTACTGGATTCGAGATTTCCGTACGGATACTCAGCTCAATGTGTTGAGCACGAGAAGAGGATTTTGGGAAGTGCGACTTCCTAAAAGTCAACAGGGATCAAACCGGGGTTTCCCGCTGTTGAGGGGCAAAATGGTCATTTTGCGATTTAGAGTTATATGATCTGAAAAATTGTTTTTCACATCATAACATTTAGTTTCGGAAACTGAGTCGATCGGTCCGATCTGATCGGCGATCGGAGTTACGATGAAGTCGCAACGATGGATATCGTCATTCGGACCCGGGCCCGTTGGGCCGGTCCAACTCCATCATTAAGTCTATTTAATTAGACTTAATGACTTCATTGTAAAACACTTGACACTTGAATCATAAACCCTAAACCTACTTGCTAGCCGCCCCCCTCCTCGCCTCTCTCACGCCGCCGCCGCCCGTTGTCGTCGGAAATTTGTTTCCGGCCAAATCGACGAGGAGAATCCGTTCGTGCTGATCTCGTCAGCGCTTCTAGTGCAGCCTGACGAAGGAGTCTCGGATCTGGTTGTGGACCGGATTGGCGATAATCTACCGCAATCTACCGAGAAGAGCCGGATTATTGTAATACCGGTTGGATCCAGGCACAAGTGCCAGTGAGGTAACCCGCTTAAACGCCCTATGTATGACAATTATGAATTGCTGTTTTCGTATTGATCGTCTCCCGGCACCTTTTTTTATATTCTTCCGCTGCCTCGCCGGGGGGCGGATCCGGATCCCCAACACACCACTCGTTATATCAAAACTTATGTTGTTCCCGGGCCGGTATATAACTTGCGTTTTTCTTTGCAGTCGATCGTATGGGTAAGGCGGCGCTATTGAAGGCCCTGAAGGAGGACACCGAGGGGGGGTCCTCAGGGGTTGTCGTGCCCCCAGTGAAGGTGGTGAAGAAGAGGAAGGCCTCCACCCCCGCCGAAAAGGAGGCTCGGTGTCAGAAGAAGAAGGGAGCCCCGACCTCTCTGGCGCAACCCACTCCTACCGTCGAGAAGCGCCGGGTGCCGACGCCCCCGAGCCCGTCGCCCGAGAAGCATCCAGACCCGATGCCAGTTATTGTTATTCTCGAGGGTTCTTCTTCGGATGGGGCCCGACGACGGAGACGGGTCCTGGGCAAGCTCCTGCCCTAAACTTCTTTGAAGACTCGCTGGTGGTCTCCCCATCCGGGACCGTGGCCACGGGACTTCTCTGCAACATGGTCCTGGACAGGGACGTTGCTCGGGTGCGAAGCGCCACCAACTCTGAGGTCGTGGGCCTATTTTCATCCCAATTCACGACGGTATGTTCCTAATCTTCCCGAGCTTTAGTTTTTTGCTTGCGTTAGTATTCTGACCTTTGATTCTTATGTAGGCAATGGTTTGGGACGGCGAGGTGATCAGACGCCTCAGGTCCAACGAGAGGTGAACTCCTCTCGTCAATCCTTTGACGACGTGATGATGCACCACACCGAGCTGGCGATGCAGCTCGAGGAGTTAGAGTCCACCAGGGCCCAGGAGCAGAGGTCGGCGACGACCGAGAAGGAGGCATTGGAGGCTCAGCTAGCAGCCGAGAAGGCCGCTCGGTCTGCTGAGAATGAGGCGCTAGGGGCCGAGCTCGAGGCCACCTCTGCCAAGAGAGCTACACTGGAGGTCGAGCTTGCTGAAACCAAGGCCCGAGCCGAGGAGGAGGTCGGGAGCCTGAGGAGTGAGGCCACGAATGCCTGGGGCCTCGGCAAGGAGGAGTTCCTGAAGTCCTTCGAGTTTGATGACCTATGTGCGAAGAAGTCTTTGGCTTACTTCAAGAGTGGTTTCGCAAGTTGTGTGGCTCAGTTCCGAGCCAACGACTACTCCGAGGAGGAGCACCCGACTCCTTTACTTAGCGTGGCTCGAGCCTTGGAAGAGCTGCCCGATGATGACGAAGAGGTCGAGGAGGAGGATGAAGAAGAGGACGATGAAGGCGCCACTCCCCCGAGCTCCCCTAAGAAATAATTGTATTTTAACTTTCCTTTGCCCTGTAAACTTCAACATTCAATGAAATTCCACTTTTGTCTTATTTCTCTTCTTCTGAGCTCTTAGTTTACAAAGTCGATATTTAAGAACGAAGCGGGGTGACCCGAACACCCCGAGAGATACTTGGCCCCGTATAACTGAATTGATTAACTGAACGACTCAAGACTTAAGCAATTTCCTTAGGACAATCTCATGAAGGACGCTCGACGCGAGTAGCGTTCACAAAAATTTAAAACTTTATCGCGACGTAGGGAATCACCGAGTATAGAAGAACGGTGCTTGAATTGCGTAAGTCTATGAATAGGTGAATCTATCGTCCCGAAGGCTATTTTGACCGATCTCAGCTGGTAGAAGCGCTTCTGTCCCATATACCATACAATAAGACGTTTCATCAGTAGCTGCTCGGGCATCGTACGATAAGCCCAGAGCACACAAGGTAGCTCGTCCACCTCTCTTCCCCTGTCCGAGTCCAACCGTGCCTTGAGGGCTTGCACGATGGTTTGATTAGTAACTTCTACTTGCTCATTGCTCTGAGAATAGGCTATCGAGGTGAAGACCTATTCGATCTTCAACTCTTGACACCAAGCCCGAACTTTTGCCCCACAGAACTGTCTCCCATTGTCTGAAATAAGTCTTCGGGGTATCTCGAAGCGACAGACGATTTTCTTCCATAGAAATTTCAATACTCGGCCTCGGATATCTTCGCCAAGGGTTCTACCTCCACCCACTTAAATAAATAATCAACAGCCACTAATAAGAACTTCCTCTGTCCTCCAGCCGGCGGAAAAGGTCCCACTATATCCATGCCCCACTGATCAAACAGGCAAAAAAGAGATGACGATCCTCAAGGCTCGGCAGACTGCTTCTGTAGGTTAGCATGTTTCTGGCAACCTTGACAAGATTGGACTAGAGCAGTAGAATTCTGCTACATAGTAGGCCAAAAGAAACCTACAAGTAGAGCTTTCCTGGCCAGAGCTACTGCGCCCAGGTGATTTCCACAACACCCTTCGTGAATTTCTCTTAATACATACCTGGCCTCGTCGGGACCCAAACACTTCAATAGTGGCCGTGAGAAAGACCTCTTATACAATTTACCATCCAACATAACGAAGCGCAGTGCTTGGCTCTTAATCTCCCGAGCTTGTCGAAGATCGTCGAGCACGACCCTTCGTAGAATATATTCCAAGATATCATGTCGCCAGTCTGAAGTAGGCACTCCTCCATGATTCTGCCCTACCTGATAAATTTGTGATACCAATTCCTTCCTTGCACTTCTTCTCCCGAGATGGGAGAAAGAGAACTAGCCATCTTCGCGAGCTTGTCCGCCTTTTTATTGCTTTCCCGAGGTATCTGCTCCAGAACCACATCAGAAAAGGTTTCCATTAACTTGTTCAGCGCCTTCGCATACTTCACCATTTTCTCACCGTTTATATCGAACTTCCCATTGCTCTGTTAAACTACCAACTGGGAATCGGAATAAAGTGTACCTCTCTTATATATCCGGCCTGCAATAGATCCCCGACCTGACTCCTGATCACTGCGTCCTTCTCGGACCCGAAGTGTTCTTTTCTGAATAACCGGTCGAGAGCTCGGGAAGACATTCAATCTATGCTCCATTACTTCGCACCTGACCCCCTTCAGATCGGATGGGGACCAGGCGAACACATCATTGTTTCTCTCCAGGCACTGGACCAACTGTGCCCGCACATCCTCGGGAGGACAACTTCTTCTTCCTCGTCCTCCGTGATTAACTGAAAATCTTCCTCGACCATGTTCACATCTCTGTCCTCCCGAGCCCTAGGATAGTCTTGGGCCCGGGACTTAGCCGCATTTTGTTCCACTCTCACATCTTCCACATAACATTTTATCGCCATCTTTCGATCCCCGAGGACTTCACCCACTGAATCCCCCACTGGAAACTTAATCTTCTGATGTAAGGCCGAGGCCACAGCCAAGAATGCGGCCATGGCTGGCCTCCCCAAGATGACGTTGTAGGAAGAAGGTGCATCTACCACAGTAAACTCGACGACCTTAGTCTTTCTGTACTTCCCCGATCCAAGCAAAATGGGCAACTGAACAACCCCCACTGGTTACAAAGAATGACCAGTAAATCCGAACATAGGTGTATTCACGGGCTCCATACGATACTCCCCGAGGTCCATCTGATCCACGGCGCTCTTGAAGAACACATTAACCGAGCTCCCATAATCCACAAAGATGCGGACCACTTCATAATTTGCAATCATTGCCCAAATAACCAGAGCATCATTGTGCGCTTCAACATCCATCAATAAATCCTCGGGGCCAAATGAGATAGTAGGCCCCGAACGTCTCTTCTCAACCTCCAGGGTTTTCATCCGACGGCATCGCGCCTTCCTTGCCCGATTGGAGTCCCCATCAGTAGATCCTCCTGAAATTATTTGGATAATGTCCCGAGGCTGGGGTGATATCTGTTCTCCTCGGGAAGGGCACCGATCCTGATTCCGAGGTATCTCTCTCGCCCTGATGGCCTCTTATCCTGCCGTCAATTTTCTCCTCCTCGGGTCCTCTTCTCCCTCGGGATCTCAGCGCGAGTCCTCGGGCGACTTCCCGATCTTAGTAGAATATGTCGGGCTTGGAGTGCGTCGCTTGGTCCTCGGGTCCCGAGGTGAAAGTAGGGGCCATCGCAGAAAATAGCTAAGCAATTGGGCATGCCAAATTTTGGCAATTGACTATTCTCTCATTTATTATTGCAACATTTCCAATTAACACAGTTTTTTCTATGATATATGTAATGTGGTACTTAAAAAGGTAGAATTATAAATTCCAGTTGTTTTAAGATGGTGGAATGTAATTTTTCAGGCTTTGTCGATGAACACAGTACCTTGCAACTATATTATCCTAGTAAATACTTAAGGACATGTTGGTAATGGGAATCAAACTCCCTACTTATGAATGGTGACGGGGCGGCATGGCGTCGATTTTGCCATGCCCATTTCGAATGAGAAAGGTTCGGGACGGTGACAATGATTTATGATTATATTATTTACTATTACATATTATTATTATCCAATAATATATTATTAAATAATATATATATATATATATATTATTAATAGATTATTTATTATTTTTGAAGGTTTTTATTAATCTAGATATGTATTGATAATAACAGTATATTATTTTATATATTATCAGGGTGAGTTCGGGGATGTGGATACTATCAACGTCTCTAATTTCATTTGATTCGAAGATTTCAAAAGATTCCGATAACCATTCATTTTCTGGTTTTTGTCATGAAGACCAGAAACCCAAGGAGAAAATTGGTATGTCCCTACTAATAGCCAAACGCTCCGCATAATCCCATATCCACTTGTGACACAATTATTTTTTTAGTTTACATGGACCCATCACGTGTTAATATTTACTAGTATAACACAATTTTACAAGGCCAAATCTATCATTTTTCTTCTACACATAGGCTTAGCTATATACTCAGACACATTAGCAAAATCCAACAAGATTCAATACATTTTTTACTATTTCAAAGAGAAATGATTAAAATATATTTTTTTGCTAGAAGAAGCCAACTAATCATAACAAGAACAGATCGTAATTAACTTATTAGATATGAATTTATGCCAACTTATAACATTTTTTTGTTTGTTTCCCATGTTATGTTATCGAGAAAAACCTTTGCAATATTTTTTATTAATCAAGTGTTAGTGAAGAATGTGATAGTCATAAGAGGAAAGATTTATTATGACTAATAAGTTAGAACTTCACGTAAATAACAAAGTTTTTAATAAGAAAATTCATTTGTAAGCTCTTTTACTTTACTTTATTCATTTTTTTTTCTTTAAGAAAAAATCTTCATGAATATTATTGTTCTTCATTAATTGGGGATACGAATTGGGCGGTGTTCTTGCAACATGGCTGGTTTGGGAAAAGCTTTTACCCCCAGTGGCGACATTGCTCCTTTCTTTCTTCTTCGTCGTTCCTTCTCCAACTTCTTCCCTCGCCTCTTCCAATACAGGACCCAGAATTCGCTCCAACTGGGCCCCGCCCATCGCAGTTGATCGGATTTGGCGAAGCCTGAACCGAAGAAACGAGGAAATTTTTCAAGCTTCCAATGTTATTTTAACAGGTGCTTACAGTTTCTTGATATTGTTGACATTGGTCTGTTCATACGCGTGCATGATTGAGTGTTATGTTGCTTTTACACTTTTTTTTTTTGCGTTGATTCTGTCATGCAAACATGGCTAACATTATTATCATTATATGCATGCCTTTTTGGTCTCTTTTGAAAAACTTTTTTGCCACCCTTTTCTTACCGCTTGAATCATAGTTTTATTACGGTAAATGGAATCCATTATTTTGCTACAATTTGAATAGAGCAAAAAGATGCGCTTTGATTGCGCTATTAGTCTCCACTTTTTGTATCTGATGGCCAAAGATTTGGAATTTTTTCTTTTATGGTTTAAAGCATATGTGTGGGGCATATAAGAGAGGAAAAATAAGGAAGGATGGAGTTCTGAGTTATTTGACTAGAGGAACAAAGCATGAGTTCGAGTAATTATTGGGGTAAATATTTTTGTTATCAAATTACTTCTCCTTGTCAATGTCGTTTGGATTGTGGGAGAATCTGACTTCCCATATGTCAGTTTATAATGAGATCAAAGCACAAGACATGTATCCCTTCTTGTGCCTCTCACCAAAGAGTAAGCTTCTCCTTTTTATTCTTTGCATCTCATTCTAGTCTGTCTGTTCCTCTTTAATGATTGATTCTTTCACTGTGGAATCAGGGAAGAGAATCCTGATCCTGATCCATTATTGTAGTATAATGCCTATGTTCCATTTTGAAGTACACAGTGGCCGTTATATGGATTATCTCTTCTTCCAGTCTTGTTTTTCATTTGTTGCTCTTAACTTCAAATTCTATGGTTCAAAGTACCTTAATTCAAGAGGAGGAAAACAGGAATATTGCTTTGTTCTATTGTTCTTGCACTGCCTAAGAGGTGTATGTTGGAGCATGTTTATTGGTTTTAGGACCTAATATCTGTCCTTTTTGCAAAATTTAGGGGTATTTTTAGAATTATGTCTGCTTTTAGAACATAATAATCATCTGATCAAGTTTCATTATCCTTCCTGTCTAGAGTTTAACGCTTCTCTATGAACTAAAGTTTGTGTTTGAGCTTTTTCAGGTGAAATCTATACTGGTTGCTATAATTATGTTTGTTTGAGATGTAATGCATCAGTTCAATATAATTTATTTGTGCCACATTATTTCTCTCAAAGTTGAGCAAAATCATAGACTTCAGCTGATTGTTGACTCAAGATTTAAGGCTATCCATTTCACACCGCCGGCAAATTCAACCATTTCCCCAGCTTGAATCTCGTTCAATCCATAAACACGTGCTTATATGAAATGATCTTGTTCTTGAACATTGGTTGTTGCAAATTTCATCTATTCTGAGAGTTACTTTACACGTATCTGACTTGGAAAAGTTACTGTTTTGATGATCCTGGAAAAAAATGTTTCTTCCATATGGAAACAGACTATCATTCTAGTTATGTTTTTTCTATGCCAAGAAATTGCAGTACAAGTTTTTGGCCTGTATTTATTTCTCATGAATTATGTTTCAGATTGACGAAGATGAGTTTTGCTGGTATGAAAAGAGGCAGCACGAAAGATCGGCACGGTCGCGTAGTTCTACCTACATAATATCACGATTAGCTCAATGTTTTGGTGAGAAGAAATTACTGATACCATTTGATAGACTATTGTTCACGGTCAAAGCTTCTGTCCACCTCTCTGTTTTTACAAAAACGGATTACATGCATGATTGCTGTAAAAATATGACCAAGTCTTTGCACTTTTAATAGTTATAGTAAGTGTCCATGGCATAACTGAAATTCCTTTAAACAGTACACTAGCCGAAGTGATATGTTTTGATGGCTCTTCCATTAAAAGAAATTGTTGATTCCTAACACATTCAATTTATATTTCTTGATAAACTTTTTTTCGTTGCCAATGGGAGGAAATTGTTGCTCCCGAGCACATCCTATTTATTATATCCTTATAAGCTTTTGCTGTTTGTAGCTAATGCTATGGTTGGACCGAGAGCATGGATAGGAGGATTTTTCAGCCGTGCCAAAAGATTTGGTAGTGACAAATATCTAGACTACAAACTGAGTCCTATTCAGGTGCATAGAAAGCTAAATTACATTTGTCGGTGTGGAAAAATGGAAATACTATCTTCTATTTGTGGAGGATAATTATTCTAGATTTGTTACCATGTTTTGTAGTGTGTATTTTAGGGAACATAATATTCTAGCACTAGAATTAGGTTTGGTTTTTCTGTATATATTCAGACTTTGTTCTTTAGTGTATTGAGCAAGAAATAATAGTTCTTTCTTCAAATCGTGTTCATCTTCTCAACATGGTATCAGAGCTTTAGGCCGTATCCTTACTCCCCAGAAAGTGTGTCGCGCTCCTCTTCCTACAGACTGTCACCTGTGGATGACCAAGTCTGCTGCCGGAGTGCATTGTGTTAGTCTGCGTAGCGGGACGACCATCTCTGTGAACCTAAGGCGTCGCCAGGATGTCTGAATTAAAGAACAATACCTTTCGGGTTCCAGACCAGAAGCTTCCTGAAGTGTATACCGTGAGCCCAAATGGGCTGGAACACTCATCTGTCCATATTACCATTCATAAATTGAATGGTAAGAATTTTTTAGAATGGACACAGTCCATCAAATTGATTATCGAAGGTAGAGGAAGGCTTGGGTACTTAACTGGAGACACCCGAGAGCCAGAGAAAGGTGATCCGAAGTGGAGTTCATGGAAATCAGAAAACTCAATGGTTATGGCATGGCTAATCAACTCCATGGAACCATCAATCGGGAGGACATATCTGTTCCTGCCCACTGCTAAAGACGTATGGGAAGCTGTGAGAGAGACACATTCTGATCTAGAGAACTCCTCACAGATCTTTGATCTTAAGACCCGGTTGTGGAATTCTAAACAGGGAGAAAAGAGTGTGATTGAGTACTACAATGAGATGCGTGTTCTATGGAAGAAACTCGACCTGTGTTATGAAGATGACTGGGAGTGTAAGAATGACAGCGTTAAGTATCATAAACGCATGGAAACTGACCGGGTCATTGTGTTTTTGGCTGGTCTCAATCGAGAATTGGATGAAGTCCGGGGCAGAATCCTGGGGAGGATACCACTGCCCTCCCAGGAGAGGTGTTCGCAGAAGTACGGCGAGAGGAAGGCCGAAGACGTGTTATGCTAAAAGAAAGCCTCCAACAGTACCTGAAACTTCAGCCTTGGTTCTCGGATGACAGCGTTAAGTATCATAAACGCATGGAAACTGACCGGGTCATTGTGTTTTTGGCTGGTCTCAATCGAGAATTGGATGAAGTCCGGGGCAGAATCCTGGGGAGGATACCACTGCCCTCCCAGGAGAGGTGTTCGCAGAAGTACGGCGAGAGGAAGGCCGAAGACGTGTTATGCTAAAAGAAAAGCCTCCAACAGTACCTGAAACTTCAGCCTTGGTTTCTCGAAATCCTGGAAAATTTCTCAACACCCAGCCTCGCTCATGTATGAAAGGGGAAGGAGTTAAGTGTGAACACTGCAGGAAGCCAAATCACACCAAGGAGACCTGCTGGGACTTGCATGGGAAACCACCAAATTGGAAGCCGAGATTTCCCAGGCCAAAGGGCCGTGAACCTAGAGCTAATCAATCTGGAGTTGAGGAAGAAGCTGGAGCCTTTTCAGGGACACCATCTTTCAGTAAAGAACAGCTAGGCCAACTGTTTAAACTGTTCCAATCCACCCAGTTCACCACCAGCGCTCCTGCTACGTCTTCTAGCTCTCTAGCCCAACAAGGTTATAATCCTCAGCCTTCTGCCTTTAACTCTCTCTTCTGCTCTCAATTGGATTGTGGACTCTGGGGCTACTGATCACATGACCGGTACCTCTAGTCTTTTTCTCTCTTATTCTCCTTGTGCAGGAAACAAGAAAATCAGGATTGCCGATGGCTCCCTATCTCCAATTGCTGGAAAAGGGTCCATCGCTGTCTCAAAAACCTTGACTCTTCACAATGTCCTCCACGTCCCAAACCTCTCTTGTAACTTACTTTCAGTAAGTCAACTAATTCGAGATGTCCACTGTCGTGTTAACTTTTTTCTTGATCATTGTCAATTTCAGGACTCGGACTCGGGGATGATGATTGGCAGTGCTAGAGAGAAGATGGGTCTTTACTACTTTGAGCCAACTCACTCTCATGGACAAGCTCAACACTCCAGCTTAGAACTCAACCCAAGTACTGATAATATCATGTTACTTCATCGTAGACTAGGACATCCGAGTCTGTCTTACTTAAAACAAATGTTTCCGTCTTTAATTAAGAGTACAAATCTTGTGGAACTCAATTGTTAAGCATGTCAGTTAGCTAAACATCATAGAACTTCATTTCCTAGTCAATCTTATAAAGCATCCACACCTTTTTCCCTTGTTCACAGCGATGTCTGGGGACCATTTAATATTCATACTATCTCTGGAAAAAAATGGCTCGTTACATTCATTGATGATCATACTCGTATGTCTTGGGTATATCTACTTGGCGATAAATCAGAAGTTGCCCCTACGTTCAAAAACTTCTTCTATATGGTTCAAACTCAATTTCAAACAAACATAAAAGTACTTCGTAGTGACAATGGGAAAGAGTATGTTAATCAACTTCTCGGGGAGTTTTTCCAAACACATGGGGTTATTCATCAAAGCTCATGTGTCCAAACTCCCCAACAAAATGGTGTAGCCAAAAGAAAAAATCGTCACCTTCTCGAAGTAGCTAGATCCCTTATGTTCACCACTAGCGTACCCAAATACCTGTGGGGAGAAGCCATTCTAACAGCAACTTACCTCATTAATAGAATGCCTTCAAGGATTTTAAACTTCAAATCACCTAGTCTGTTATTTCATGAGTGCTTTCCGACCTCCCACTTAATCTCTGAGTTACAGCCTCGTGTTTTTGGATGTACTGTCTTTGTTCACAAACGTGATCGAGATAAGTTGGAACCCAGGGCTATAAAATGTGTGTTTGTTGGTTACTCTCCTTCTCAGAAGGGTTATAAGTGTTTTGATCCCCAAACTAGGCGGTTCTTTGTTACTATGGATGCTACTTTCTTTGAGTCTGAAGCCTATTTCTCTCGGGGACAGAACCCCTTGAGGACTCGTTTATACAGTCTGTTCCTCAACAGCCTAATAGGTCCGAAGTCCTTGTAGATTTCAACACTAGTCTTGAACCTACACCTGTAGAGCAAGGACACATTCCTGAAAACAGCACAGGGAAAATGTTTGATAATGTCTATGTGAGAAGAAATACTCAAAGGAGGACAGATCCCTTGACTCTGTACGACCAAGATTCAGAACCAAGAAACGGGCCTGTTGTTCCTGCCGCTCTTAGTCCAGGTATTGAATCTGATATATCCCTGCACAACACAGAGTCGCACACTTCTGCTGATATTCCCATTGCCCTGAGAAAAGGGACGAGATCCTGCACTCAACATCCCCTGTCTAACCACATTTCTTACCACAATATCACTAAATCCTACTCTGGCTTCATATCTCAGTTACACAGTGTCGAAATTCCTAAGTCTATACAGGAGGCCCTAGCTGTTCCCCATTGGAAGGAGGCTGTCCTTGAGGAGATGAAGGCGCTGGTGAAGAACAAAACCTGGGAGTTAATGCCACTGCCGAAAGATAAAAAAACAGTGGGTTGTAAATGGGTTTTCAACGTGAAGCTCAACTTTGATGGGTCCCTGGAGAGGTATAAGGCCAGACTTGTGGCCAGAGGGTATACACAAACCTATGGAATTGATTATCAGGAGACATTTGCTCCAGTGGCGAAATTGAACACTATCAGAATTCTGCTATCCATTGCTGCCAACCTTGAGTGGCCTCTGCACCAGCTGGATGTGAAGATTGCCTTCCTCAATGGTGAATTGGAAGAGGTGTTCATGGATGCTCCTCCAGGATTTGAGAATCACTTTGGAGGAAATGTCTGTAGGCTGCACAAATCCCTCTATGGATTGAAACAGTCCCCTAGAGCTTGGTTTGAGAAATTCTCGAAATCAGTCAACAATCAAGGCTACACACAAGGACAGTTGGACCACACAATGTTCATCAAACCGTCTGGAACTCGTAAGGTGGCAGTCCTGATTGTGTATGTGGACGACATCATCATTTCAGGGAACGATGAGGAGGATATACACAGACTAAAGAAGTGCTTATCCTCTGAATTTGAAGTCAAAGACTTAGGACCACTGCGTTACTTTCTGGGCATGGAAGTAGCAAGATCGAAGAAGAGAATCTATGTGTCACAAAGGAAGTATATACTGGACCTCCTTAAAGACACATGAATGACAGGTTGTAGACCAAGTGACACACCAATCGATCCCAACCTCAAATTGGGAGATATAACTCAAGGGACACCGGTGGATGTGGGGAGATATCAACGACTAGTGGGAAAATTAATTTATCTTTCCCATACACGCCCAGATATTGCTTTCGCAGTAAGTATGGTAAGTCAATTCATGCACTCTCCTTACGAGGAACATTTGGAAGCCGTATACAAGATCCTCAGGTATCTGAAGAATACTCCGGGGAAAGGGCTGTTGTTTAAAAGATGCAGTGTGAGGAATATAGAAGGCTTTACAGATGCTGATTGGGCAGGATCAGTCACCGATAGAAGATCAACCTCGGGGTACTGCATTTTCTTATGGGGGAACTTGGTTACTTGGCGAAGTAAAAACCAAAATGTTGTGGCTAGAAGCAGTGCTGAAGCTGAATTAAGAGCTGTAGCTAATGGAGTTTGTGAATTACTATGGGTTCGAAGAGTGCTTAAAGAACTACAGTTAGGATTTGAAGCTCTTATGAAGCTGTTTTGCGATAACAAGTCAGCCATCAACATTGCAAATAATCCTGTACAACATGACAGGACTAAACACATTGAGATTGATAGACACTTCATCAAGGAAAAGCTGGAGGATGGTTCGATTTGCATGCCATATGTTCCCTCAGAACAACAGATCGCAGATGGCTTTACAAAAGGGAATTTCCGACCAAAGTTTGAGGACTTTACAAGCAAGTTGGGCATGGTGGATATATTTGCACCAACTTGAGGGGAGTGTGGAAAAATGGAAATACTATCTTCTATTTTTGGAGGATAATTATTCTAGATTTGTTACCATGTTTTGTAGTGTGTATTTTAGGGAACATAATATTCTAGCACTAGAATTAGGTTTGGTTTTTCTGTATATATTCAGACTTTGTTCTTTAGTGTATTGAGCAAGAAAATAGTTCTTTCTTCAAATCGTGTTAATCTTCTCAACAGTCGGTTTATATGACGTCTTAAATTGTAAATGTCTGTTGTGGAAGCAAAATTGATGATGACTGAGTATATCTGTGTTTTCAGGTCTTGAAAATTGTCTAAGTTTATGATATTGTCTATAGATGTAGTTGATTAAACAAAATAAAACATGGATGAATCTTTTAGACAGAATTTACTAAACACATTGGTACCATGTTTCTCTCACTTATGGAAGTTCAGATTTGCATTTGAGAACATAATTTGATATGTGAACTTTAGATGATTTAGATTGGGAATCCATTAGTCATTGATGCAAAAACTTAAAATTGCATTTGGAATTTGCATGTTCTAAACTGTCAAAATCAATAAGGTAGATTTGAAAATTGAAATCGTTTTTTCAGCAGAATCCAATAACCAAAATAGGATATATCCTAGGTGTTTACATCTGTATCTTGGCCCCTCTAAAATTTGTTTGTTTTCCTCATATATAGGATTTAACTTACTTGGTAATCTTGTTTAGTATGATGCCGACAGAGTCGTGGAGTTTGGAATGAGTTGATTTCTATTTGTCCAACTCACATATTCTCAATGCGTCCTTCTCCATTTGCCTGAGTAGATATTTGAATTTTGCAGGAGCAAAGGCTTCGGCGACTTCAAGAACGACTAGGAGTACCTTTTGATGAGACTCGCATTGATCATCAAGTATTTGTTTCATTTGTGTTCCCATTTGACATATAAAAGAGCTAGGGCTAATCTAAATTTATCTACATCTTATTAAGTCATCATGTTGGTAATATTATCATTATCAGGAAGCTCTAGAAGCTCTATGGCATCTATCCTTTCCAAATGTTAAGCTGAACGGTTTGATCTCCGAGCAATGGAAAGATATGGGCTGGCAAGGAGCTAACCCATCAACTGACTTCAGGTGCATTTGCTTTGAAAATTGATATCTCCTGTGAAAAGCACTAGTTGTTTTTTGGTTGAAAATCTTCTAGAAAATTTGGGTTAATATGATGCTGCTGATATGAGTTACCATATTATCTTTAACTGTAAACATTTTTGGCTTATATTGACAATGACACGAACATTCAGGGATGGGATATTATAGACAACAGCTAAAATATCAATTTGCAAACCCGTTATTTATGGGGGAAAATTGAGGGGGAGCGCGAGTATTAGTAAGAGCGAGTATTAGTAAGAGACCACGAGCGTGTAATGCATGTACTTCTAGCCTGGGGCTCCCCTTAGAAGATGACCGTAACCCATGGTGTGGCAAGGCTAGGCCAGTAGGCCAGGAACTGCTCAACTCACACTCCAGCTTTCCACTCTTTAATACACTTGTTAGCACCCCCTCACTTATCCAACGCATTTTGACTCAACCGCCTGCTCTCTTGGACGACCTTTACCACTTAGAGCTTGAGTCAAGCCTTGATTCTTGATTTATGACTTGAATTGGGTCAAGTATACGATGGGTCATTCGTGGAATTTCCTTAGAAAATTAATTTCTCATAGTGGTCAGCGGGGGAAACCGGCCATTCTCTCCCATTTCCTTTAATGCCCTATTGATGAGACCAGGAGATTTCGATACATTATAAGACCTCTCGTTACTCTCAAATGATTTCATCCTTGCCCTGACAGGTAATATATAAGGATCCCTAGAGGAGCCATATGAGGCGGAAGCTCCACGTACGGTTCCCGGGAGGTGGCTGGCGACCATTCTCAAGAACCAAAAAGACCGAGCTGAGGGAAACCATATGACCCACTAAAACCACGGCAAGAAATTTATATCTATTACATACGAATAAATACAAATAAAACACATGCCGAAGAGTCCTCTCGGTCCATTCATTAGGATCAGATATAAGACTATCCCTGTGCCTTAGCTTAAGTTCTAGGCTTCACATTTGTTTCCGTCATTTCCGTCTCTGTCTCCAACTTCCCAAGTCAACACAACATAAGAATGAACTTCTAACTATACTGGAACTTTCTTATCCGTGCACTCGCCCGGACATCCAGGGGGGAGCACATTGTCTCACATAAGTAGAGGGGTTCATGACGTCATGCTGAGAGCCCATCTCTCGACTAAAACACTCTAAAAGCCTCGGACTTTGCAGGTCAATTTTAATTCTCTAATTTTACTTCTCTATTCTCTAACTCCTCTACCAGGCACTAAGTAAAAAATTTCAATTTCTCACTTCTCTATTCTCTAACTCTTGTATTAGGTGATTTGCAACTCCACAGCCCAAACTCCTCCTCCAGAATCGCTTCACAAAGGAAATAAAATTAAAAATTTATTTCCCAGTCCTCCAATTCTTCTATTAGGCGTCACCCTTAGCAAGAAAATTTAGTTCACCCCTCGCTGTTACGTTCTTCAATTGAAAGGAATTACAAAAGAGTTGCCTATTACAGTAGACGTCCGCTCCCGGAGGTATGGTGCTCCGTTCACCTTTCCTAGCTATGCTAGTGTCTGTGTGTGAGTAAGTAATTGCCTAACCATCTAACTAACTATCACTCCCTATATATCCGTTGTACCCTGCTCCTCGCCCGCTCTAGAATACTCCAGTGTTATTGTGGGCTTCTCTGGACCCATTGTGTCTTCTCTTCCACCACAGCCCAGTTGGCCTTTCTCTAGTATGGTTCATAACAATACCCGCCTCCTTAGGAACAGCCTTGTCCCCAAGGCTGGTATACAATGGCAAGCCTTGTTTACACTGAAATATGGCAGAATGTTCAGAATCAGCGGGAAGAATCTTAACGTTATGCTTGTGTGCAAGAGGGAGGACAAAAGGGCATCCAGCAATCAGCGTCTCTTTATTGGCCAATGCTATGTCTTTTCCAGCTTCAATAGCAGCTACTGTAGGCTTTAATCCCGCACATCCCACAATTCCTGAAACAACAGTAACAACATCTGGATGTCGAGCAACCTCTATGACTCCCTGTTCTCCAGGAATGATTTCAGGTTTGTCTTGCGGACCAGCCCAAGCCTCCTTAAGCTCATCAACTAATGATTCATTTCGAACGAGACTAGCTGGGGTTTAAATGTCTTTACCTGATCAGCAAGAAGAGTAACAAGTGAACCGGCTGCAAGGCTTGCACCAATATCCTTAACTTTGTCCTTAAACTCAATGCTCTTTGCAACTGTCACACCATCCTTTGTTACTTTAGGGGCACCCCAACTTTGTTCAATCACCACATTACGCACCAAATATTCTTGATGGGTATAAATCTTCCCCTCCTTGAATCGATTTCCTCCTCCTCGTCAGGCACCTGCTCTATCTCCCATGCCCCTGTTGTTGCTTGTGTTTACCACCGGTTGACGACCGAGTTGTTGGATTTGGGCGGGTCTGTGCGTTGGGCCTGAGACATCCTCCTTCCGACCCAATAGATGCGGTGTTGGATCGTATCTGCCCCGGTTCCTCTCGTGGGCCTGAATGTGCCCAAATCTGTCACGATCAGTAGGCTGGGCTCGGCCCATAATACCATCTCCTCCCCCTTGTCTCGTCTCCCCTCGATAATTTGCGCTACTTTCTTTCGTCGTATACGACATTATTGACAGCAGTAACTCTTCTTCGATGTGTTCATCCACTGGAAGTTCCCCCCGTTTGAAAGAGGCCAATGATTCGTAGGGGTTTGCCGCCTTCCGGCCACTATACCGATGGATCAGCTCCTCCGCAAATCGTTCCCAATTCCAGTTCGGAGTTCTCGATTTCACCCACTGGAACCGCTGTACCGCTGGTCCTTCCATGTGTATATGGGTGATTCGAAAACAGTGGTACGTGGATGTACCGTGAATTTCAAGATTTCGCTCCGCCTTCCCCAACCGCCCGACGGGATCCGTTCCGTCGGAAGCCGGGATTTCAATTTTCCTCATGGTCAGCCGTAGTTCTCCTGGCCAATCCGTGTATCTTGGGCCAAGGCCATCTAATAGTTCCTCAACTTCGTCTTCATATTTTGCCACAGATGGTGCTTCAGGGCTTTTATTCTCCATGTCGCCACCAATTGACTCTTGTGGAGCATCGGTGATGTGTTCTTCGCCGTCCTCACCTTGGTCTTTCTTCGCCGGACTCTTCAACGATTCTTCCACCCCCTCCGGTACGTAACCATCTTCCGTTTCCGGTCTCTCGTATGCCTCTTCTCGTCTCATTATTTCTACCAACGGCTTCAGCTCCGATAGGCTTTTGTTCACCTTGACTAGGTTTTCTTCCATAGCGTTCATGACCTCCTGCATTTTGTTCACGTTCTCCCGAGACGCAATCACTAATCGATCCAGTGCATCAACCTTGGCTTCCGAACGCATGGTTGTCATCTTCCTTCCTTCGGATCCGGCAGATCGGACCAATTGTTACGTTCTTCAATTGAAAGGAATTACAAAAGAGTTGCCTATTACAGTAGACTTCCGCTCCTGGAGGTATGGTGCTCCGTTCACCTTCCCTAGCTATGCTAGTGCTACCAACGGCTTCAGCTCCGATAGGCTTTTGTTCACCTTGACTAGGTTTTCTTCCATAGCGTTCATGACCTCCTGCATTTTGTTCACGTTCTCCCGAGACGCAATCACTAATCGATCCAGTGCATCAACCTTGGCTTCCGAACGCATGGTTGTCATCTTCCTTCCTTCGGATCCGGCAGATCGGACCAATTGTTACGTTCTTCAATTGAAAGGAATTACAAAAGAGTTGCCTATTACAGTAGACTTCCGCTCCTGGAGGTATGGTGCTCCGTTCACCTTCCCTAGCTATGCTAGTGTCTGTGTGTGAGTAAGTAATTGCCTAACCATCTAACTAACTATCACTCCCTATATATCCGTTGTCCCCTGCTCCTCGCCCGTTCTAGAATACTCCAGTTTTATTGCGGGCTTCTGTGGACCCATTGGGCCTTCTCTTCCACCACAGC
This sequence comes from Dorcoceras hygrometricum, assembly GCA_001598015.1. NCBI lineage: Eukaryota > Viridiplantae > Streptophyta > Magnoliopsida > Lamiales > Gesneriaceae > Dorcoceras > Dorcoceras hygrometricum. The sequence goes on from KV013499.1 coordinate 381,321, forward strand.
CCAGTTGGCCTTTCTCCAGTATGGTTCATAACACTCGCCCTCTAACTCTACTAGGCCTCGGCCTCAGTGAAAATGTTATAATTTCATTTCTCAACCCCCTAACTCCTCTACTAGACCTCGGCCTCAGTAGATGGTAGAAACATTATAATTTCACTTCTCCATCCTCTACCTCCTTTATTAGGCCTAGACTTTTGTAGGAAAATTTTACTTCTCCACCCTAACCCTCTAACCCCTCTACTAGCCTTGGCCACAGTAGGAAAATTTCAAATTTCACCTCTCCATCGTCTCCATCGTCTTACTCCTCTATCAGGCCTCGGCTTCACCCTCACCTTTAACCTAACTCTTTGATTATGCGCGTCAGTAGGAGAATATCAGTTTTAATTATCCATTCTCTTACTCCTCTACTCGAATAGCCTAAATAGAAAAATTCAACTTTACTTCTCCATTCTCTAACTATTCCACTAGTTATTGTCTAACTAGGAAATTCAATTCTCCACCTCCTTTACTAGGCCTCGGCCTGAATAGTAAATTTTTATTTCTCGTCCCTCGCCCTTTAGCTCCTCTACTAGGCCTCGGCCACGATATGAAAATTTTAATTCTCCACCCTCATCGTCTAACTCTTCTCCTAGGCCTTGGCCTTAGCAGGAAAATTTCAGTTTACATCTACTATCTCTTACTTCTCAACTAGGTATAGTCTAAGCAGGAAAATTTCAATAATTTTGCTTCTCTGCTCTTTAATTCTCCTACTAGGCATAGTCTATTTAGGAAATTTCAGTTCTCCACCCTTACCCCTAACTCCTCTACTAGGTCTCGGCCTTAGTAGGAAAGTGTTAGCTCTCCACCCTCGCCCTCTATTCTCGACCTCAGTAGGAAAAATCAAATTTTAATTCTCTGTCCTCTTACTCTTCTACTAAGCTGATCCTTATTAGGAAAAATCATATTTTACTTATTCATCTTCTATCTACTCTTATAGGCTAGCCTAAGCATGATAAATTCAAGATGGCTTCCCCATTCTCTAACTCCCCTACTATGCAAAGCCTAACTAGAAATATGCCAATTCTCTACCCCTACCCTCTAACTCCTCTACAAGGTCCCGGCATTACTAGTAAAGTTTTAGTTCTCCATGGTCCCCTTTAACTCATTACTAGGCTTAATCTTAGTATGTAAGATAAAACTCTTAAAAGGCGACTTCCTTAAGTGCCATAGAATTCATTTGCTCTTTCGTAGCATCATGCCATAATTTCCGTTCATCAACTCATAGCTTATATAAACGTTTCAGGATCATTTCTGGCTCCGATGTTAACTCTCGTAAATACATAACAAAATCACTAGATATCGCTATTCTTCTTATTCTAGTAGATCACCTTAAGTTGTATTTTGAAGAATTTGTTGATCAATAATTTCTTATTGTTCTTCATTAACTGCCTGATCTACTGGATTTTCAACAACAATCTGTGGAACTTCAATAACTGGTTTTCTAACATCTATTTTTTCTACATTAATGTGATCTTCTAAAACCAATGTCATTTGAATGACCAATCCCACAAATCATGTTATTCTTAAGAAATTTTGCATTTTTTATTCCACAAATTCTAGTTATGATGGACAGTAGAACCTATACCCTTTGGATTTTTTCGCATATCCAATGAAATATCCACTTATAGTTCTTCGGTCCAGTTTCTTTTCTTGTGAGTTGTAAACTCTAATTTACACGCCAAATGTGTATATGTTGTAAACTCGGGTTCAAACCTTCAAGTAATTCAAACGGCGTCTTTGGAACATCCTTAGTTGGAACCCGATTTAATATAAACAGCTGTCTTAAGAGCTTCAGTCCACAAGGATTTAAGAAGTTTGGAACTACTAAACATGCTCCGCACCGTGTCTAATATTGTTCGGTTTCTTCTCTATGCTATCCATTTTGGTCTAGAGAACCAGGCCTATTATTGGACAACAATCTCATGTTTTTGGAGAAACTTTGCAAACTGACTAGATGTCTGTACAGTTTTGGTGTATCTACCATAATATTTTCCACCTCTATCGGTTCTCAGGATTTTAATTTGTTTTCCACTTTTTTCTCAACTTAACTTTGAAAACCTTAAAGACATCAAGTCCTTTGTTTTCATTATGACGTAATAGATAAGCATAATATCATGAATAATAATCAATGAAAGAGATGAAATATTCGGACTTTGAATGTCCATATCCAGATAACAGACATTCGAATGTATGATTTCTATATTTATGTACTTCTCTTGCACCTTTTTTATACATGTTGGTCTGCTTACTCTTAATGCAGTCCACACAAGTCTCAAAATCAGTAAAATTTAAAAGTATTGATTTCTCCATCATTTACGAATATTTTTATTCTCCCAATGGAAATATTTCATAATCTCCGATGCCACAATATAGAGGAATCTTCATTTATAACACATATTTTAATACCTCTTCGAACATGCATAGTGGTATTGATATTAATTTGTATAGAGCTTCAGTCGATGTACACTCCCATTAGCATTAGATTTATAAAATAAATTATTGTTTTATCCAAAAGCTGAATGGACTAATAAAATAGTACACGTCTTGAAACTGAAATTAAGTTCCTAGTAAATCTAAGAATATAAAAGCTCTTTTCAAACTTCAAAATAAAAATACTATCAAAACTAGGCAGCAAGTCCTAATAGCTCCACATGCGAAGACATCTTATTTCTTGGATACATGTTCTGTTCATTTCTAGAGGTTTCCTAGGTTTTGCATACCCATAAAGTATTTGTAACATGCATTGTATAACCACGATCAATCCACCAAGAGTTATAAATCATATAAACTAATATTAGATTCGTAGCAAAGGAATGAGATTGGAGTACGCCTGAAGCCATATTGGAATTTAAAACAATTCTTTGTCACGTGCCCTTTCTTTTTACAGAAAAAGCACTTGGATTCCTTATTGATTCCATCTTCAGGTGTTATTTACCTTTTCCTTTCTTATTGACTTGTTTCTGATTCTTCATTTATCTTAGTGCACTCTTGATTCCATTAATAGCCTAATTCTTCTTGAACACATATGGTCATTAGTTCATTAACTGAGCATTTATCTTTATGTGTGGTATTAGATATTTTTAAGGGCTATACCATTGTGGAAAAGTGTCAAAAGATAATGAACGGGGAAAGATTCAGACATATCCACCTCATGTGTCTTGAGTCAAGCCCACTATTACCCTCATTCTCATGATGTGTTCTTGCACATCTCTCGTACCAGTGAGCCTTAACAAAGAGAATTTCATAATTAAGGGACTGACAAGTGTCTTACCTGAAGATTGGAATTGTCCACAATAGCCTTCAGTAATTGCTTGATTTTATTATGTTGATCAATAGAATCACTTATGGTAGTAGAGATCTTGATCTTTATGAACTTAACTAAATAACCAGAATATTTGACACAAAATTTAACATGCAAATTAACTTGTAAATTTAGCTTGCAATTTTAATATCATTACCCTTTTTGTATATTTATGTTATAAATGCAATAATCATGCACAAAGCAATTTTTAACTTAATTTTTCTGGCTCGCATTTTGCATCAATCCAAACTTTATTGTTTAACGTATTTGTTTTACCGACTAACATCATCCTCTAGCATCAAGGCATTGACAAGCCACTTCTTTTTCAAACCACAAACAAAGTGATAGTTGGAATTAAATGCAAACACGTTTCTTGCACATACAAATACAGAAGCAAATTTATGAAGAATACATCATCTTCAACCCCGAGTGCTTTTACCGGAAGAAAAAACAAATCCAATTTTCTCAACGGAACTTTAAGTTTGCACAAAACTTTCAAAAATCAATTTCGTAGTTCTTTGTTAAGTTATTACTTGTTCCATCAAATTTTAAAATCAAAATTGTAAAATGAAGAAAACTTCGAGGAAGAGGTTCAGAAAATTGAAGAAAAAATATTTCAAGATATTAGTATCACGGCTATGACACCAAATGTTAGAACTTTTCTCAAACATCATGATTCTATACGAAATGAACATGATATAATATAAAATGAGGAAGAAATCAAGAATTACCTCAGGTCATCGAACAATTTGCAAGTATTCTAGCTTTTCCTCCTATTTTCAAATCTTCTAAGCACTTCAATCATTCACAGATGGCGTATTTGTATTCTTATGGGATGTGTGCTTAGGACCTCCAACACTCAATCTATAGGCGTTTTCGTTCCATCAATGAGACAATCGGGAGAGCCAGAAAATACGTTGCGCACGCGTTCTCAGAAGTCAAAAATTGAGACCCACATGCATCTTTCTGTCCAAATTATAGGCTATGGTCATCACCATTTTTTCTCAATTTTATCTCGTTTGTCATGATATGAGCCATACGTATTTTTGGTACTTCTTGCTAAAGAAAATTAGAGTAGAAAGAGTGTGGTGAAATCCTCAAGGAACTTACAGAATTAGGCTTTAAGTTAAATCATTGTTGGACAGACCTCACCAATGTACTCAAGAACTCCCGACACTTGATCATCTGAGTACCGATACAATAACGCATCATTCTCAAACCTCACAATAGAGTGAATGAATAATGAAATTTGCGGGGTCAAGGGCCTGTAATGATCTCTTCTTAGCCTAACACTCACCCATGATGTGAGGCTATGATAGGCAAAAGAAGGGTAACATACACAATGCAGAATAACAAGAAATAATCAGATTGAAGAACTGCGTCAGGAACAGAGAGTAAATCGAGGCCTGTGTTCTAACACATTTCCCTTAAAACAGATTCACCTCGCCCCAATGCTTCCAATGACCAAGCTACGCGTGGTGTCTGTTTCTCAGGGTACAATGACGGAACCGAGCAGGTAACCGAAAGCACGAGGCTACGCTATACCGGCGAAGTGAACCGCACCTGCACTGTATCAGCGTGGGAAGAAAATGGTTGTGTTTGGAATGAGGAATGTTTGTTGTATATATAGGGAAACGTGAGACTCTTCAGCTGTCTAGGCACACCAAAAGACATGTACTGGTAGTCCTTTGGGATTCCTATATTGAATACACAATCAATACAATTGTGTCTTTTCGTGCATGTGAAGAGTCACGTGCCATATTTCATTCAATTCCAACAGGCTAGAGCTAGGTGCTCGCCCGTTTATCCCTTGATCATCTTTACTTCATCAGTCACACCTCCATATTACTCCATCTCTCATATTTTCCAGCTTCTATAATAGCACATGACAGAACTCCAACTGCGTAACACACCTTCTAACTCCCGACTTCTTAGTACACTTCCTAGCAATCCTCTCTAAGCTAGCCAACCCGTCTCGCCTCAGCCACCTACTCTCACAGGCATCCTACCACTTAGAGTTGGACCCAAGCCTTGGTTCTTCATTTATGGACTCGAATTGGGCCAAGCATGTGACGGGCTCATGCATGGGGTATCGCTATCTTACTTTAAAAGCATAATGCTTAATCACATGTGATTGAATCAAGTGCTGGGAAAAAAACTTTTTTTAAAATGTATAGAAGATAGAAGAACTACTTACAACTCATATATTACCTCAACTATCTCCTCATCAATAGTTTCTCTTCTCTGTTCGGATGGGTTTTGTTCGTTTGTTGCACTCTTTAATGTCATGTTTATGTCTGCATTGCCGACCTCCATTAATGACACATTTTTGTTCCTACTAAACTTATAATGTTAGTATCTCCCATGTATGGCTACATTGCTAATAAGGCTTGGAGTTTTATGTCTAAACTTGAGAAAGTAGTGATGTTTGAGGCACAAAAGTTTTCAAAACAGATTGAAGATAAGAGTGATAATTATATGCTCATTATAAAGTGGTTCATAACCATGTGATATCTCAATTTATCATCTTATTATGCTTACTCGTTGGATTAGGGGATGCGGCTTTCTCTCACTTGAGAACTTATTATTTTTCGCCAAAACATATCCGGTATGACTGCTGTGCTGCTGCAACCTAGAGAAGTATTTACCTAGATGATATTTTCTTTGATTCTTCGCTAATGTGAAACCGTGATGTTTTTACTGATAGGCAATGTTTTAAGGATACTTTTCGTAGGTTACTTCTCAAGAAGGGCGGTAATCGTGCAAAATGGGAGTATCCCTTTGCTGTTGCGGGCATTAATGTTTCATTTATGTTAATTCAAATGCTGGACTTATACTCAGGTTCATGCAACTTCAGTTTATGTTATTGAATTTGACCAACTCTTTTAGCAAGCTTAGCAGATAAAGAGGTAATCTTACTGTCCATGTTTCGTTGCAGAAAAACCAAAATGTCTTCCCGGGCTTAATTTTGTCAAGTTATTAGGAGGTAATGTGACATAGCACGAAGAATCTCCATTCCCCAACTGGTATCTCACCTTTTCTTGTTAGTAAAGAGAATTTTACTCCGCAGAAAATGAAGAAGCCTTTGATGTCCTTTTTTGTATCACATTTGCGATGATGGACGCTCAGTGGCTTGCCATGCGAGCTTCATATATGGAGTTCAATGTACCCTTTCTATCTCTCATTCTTTGTCTTTGCACTTCCAATGCAGGAATCTTCACTGCATGCTAACATCAATCAGGCTGAAATCTTGTGATCTTTAAAAGAATCTAAGTTTCAGCTATAATGGTCATTTTAGCATGTTTGCTTGAACCATGAAAATTTACAAGCATGCCCATGCTCTGCATTTCAGAACAGGCTCCCATTACCAGGATCTGTCAAATTTGATTCGGCCCTGGACTACTCTTTACCTACACCATAGGAATCAAACTTTTCGATATATAGCAACTCGAGTATTCTCTCATAACCACTGAATCTACTAAATTTTCATTTTCCTTATCGTTTTGGTTTGTTCAGGAGGTTCTTCAAGTTACAAGAACACAATTGGAGAGGGAGTTTGCTTTAGAAGATGTCCACAGAATACAGGATATACCAGCTTATAACCTCTTGTACCAGTAGCTTATGCTTGTCTCAGAAGTGGAGTACGCAGGTTTTGTGATTAAAATCTGTACTTACATAATTTAATTAATCTATATTAATCAGATATCTAGTGTAGTTGCTGTTATTTTATTTTTGTTATTTGGTAAAATTTATTGTATAGACAGTTAAGAAAGAGGGCGAGTAAGATCAATCAAGAAGAAGTTCAAGAAACAAATAAGTGTTTTTTTTAAGATATACATTATAAATCTGTAAAAAAACATGAAGATTATAATAGTATGATATTTGAGTGAAGTCACATGTGTATATTTGATTTATAATTCGGTAAAATCATTCTTGCAAACTCTTTCCTCAAAGACTTAATAAACAATTCAATTATAATCTGTCACAGTGTGGAAATGAGTATCCATCGATAACAATTTAGAGTGGCTTGTCATGCGAGCTCCTCTAAATCAATTTCAAGATGGCCGAACTCAATTGAAATGAGCTTTTCTAAGTTAGGGCTCCTCCTTGAGTTTGTGAAATCAAGTTTTTGTGTACTCTTGAACTTATTAACACTAACAGCCATGTTTATGGTTAAGATTCGTAGAAGCTTAACTTAACAGTAAACCTCGTAACATTTACTTCATATTTGTACTTGTTATTAAAAATTATTGACTCAAATTGTATAAGACCATACAATCCCATATAAGAATTTTCAAACAGCTATTTCAAAACAATGTGAGGAAATATAGTAATGCAATCACTCATCTTTTAGTACACGACTTTCAGTTGCTACCTGATTCATTGAATCATCAACGTCGGAAAAATGTAGATGTTTCCAGTAGTTCCAAGATGTGTTTCCGATGTATATTTCACTTTGTCCAACAGGTTCAAGTATTTACTCTCTCAAGGCACTTATCTCTGAAACTTCTTCATGTTAGTAATTGCCTCCAATATCATTTGTTATATTGTGTCTAAGAGTAGATGTCATGCGAGTCAGCATACGATTAGGGTTTTATCGACTCATGTGTGATATATGATCTTTAATTTAATATAATATATATGTATTATATTCTGGCAATATTTTAGCTGTTTTTCCATGCAAGTTGCATAGATAAAAACCTTGATTATGCGAATCATTTAGTATTGTATATTATAAATTGAGTTCCTAGTCGATTATGTCGTCCATGAAGGATAAGGTCCGCTTGAGTCTGAGACTAGTAATCTGTGATGTTGTGTACCATATTGGATGATAGGGATATAGGGATGTTCAAACATAAAGATAGATGATCCTGAGATGATACCATTGAACAATCCTACCTCGTACTTTCCAAGTGGTTAGTATTCATCGAGTGAAATAAGTATGTTGTTACGGTTGTACATGATTATCCTTATGACTTGACACATCACTGAGGCTTTTATACGCTAGTATTGTACTTTGACTCATTTATCTGTTTTATGAGGACCATTAGTTGGTGAGATTTATGTTTTAAAAGGACCATTAGTTGGTAAGATTGGGTGCAATTACGAAACGTGTAGAAGCAAGTAAATTGGGGTCAGAGATTCACCACTCGCATACATGTGTGGATATAATATTATCTGAAGAGATAATATTGCACTTAGCCTCTGGCCATGTGTTTAGTGAAAGAGTATAGTTATGCAAACGGTGCCGTTATTTTATCTTTGAGATATTTTACAGAGTTATAATATGCAGCATCGATGTACCAATAATTGTTGATTCAATTCAGATATTTGAGATGAAGGGACCGTACTATATGATAGCCATAATCTATTGGTTCTTGTTGGCACTATCAATAATACCTAGGGAATCATGTGATGATTCTAATAGATGCTCTTGTCATGAATTGATGTGCGCAATCAGAAATGATCAAAGAGTTGATGCGTGGAATGGGCTATTAGAATAAGTTCGAATAAAGGACAACAATTGTCCTAAATAACACATAGTTATGAACAAAAAACTAGCTATATCTCTGAACCATTGAGGGTGAGGAGTAGGTCTCGGGAGATGTTAAATGAAAATTAGTGGTTACATGAAATTATAAGCTCTTGGACCAAGTTTTCTGCATCTCTAAAAAAATTTCAAGGAGCTCTCAAGTCACACAGTGATAGATCTAGTTGGGCTACGAGAGTTATGAAAGCAATGTAGCAGAGACGAGTGCCCATCTAAAGCTGGAAAAATGCTACGAGAGTTATGAAAGCAATGTAGCAGAGACGAGTGCCCATCTAAAGATGGAAAAATATAAATTTCAAACAATGAATTTTGTGAAATCCATCTTGGAACAATTCGATGAGATGAAATCTGATACGCCACATATTACAGCTAAGCCTCCCAACTGGAAAGGTAAATACTGTGGCATAGGATATGTTGCTCCTGAAAATCCACAGGAGAGCTAGCTTAAGAAGCGAATTGAACAGAAGAGGGGTAATCCCAAATCTGGTGGTAGAAAGCCAAGACAGCTTCTCATGCTTTAATGAAGGACAAACAATACCGTCCTAAGTATTATAAGCCCATATCTCAAGGCAAAAATACTGTTAATCAGATGCATATCAGATCACAACACACACACAAATCACACACATATCTGGATGCACACAATGGTGGAGCTGTTAGAGTTATCCAAGTGTGGGTCACGAAGGATCTAATCAAAACTGGACCCAAGTAAAACCAAAGGGTACCAAATGTTGTTTCTTTTGTGCTTGTAGGTACATCATATCTCACGACTGAAGCAGACTACATGGTATCTGGTTGTGGATGTGTGAGCCACATGAGAAATAACCCGAGCTTTTATCAGATCTGAAAACCTGCAGTGGACCTAAGATAACTTTTGGTGACAAATTCAAATGGTAACACTGTGGGTAAGAGTAAGCTTGTCCATAGTAACTTTACTATAAATGATGTTCTTTTGGTTGAAAATTTATGCTATAATTTGATTAGCATCAATCAGATGTGTGATAGTAATTGTTCTGTCAATTTTCAAAAGCACACATGCACAGTTCATAATCCGAAAGGTCTGACCGTGTTAGTAGGATACAGTTCACGGAATACCTACAAGGTTGACTGGTCAGATCAGCTGCATTCTGAGCAAACCTGCCTAGTAGCTGACTCTTCTAAGAGCTAGCTATGACATCAATGGATGAATCATCTGAATTTCAAAACACTTTCAAATATGAGTACGCGTGAGTTAGTTACTGATTTTCCCGAAATAAAATTTTCAAAAGACAAGATTTGTTCTGCTTGTCAGCTAAGAAAGCATATAAAATCTACTTTTAAAAAGAAAGTCAGTAACAAAACCTCCAGAAGCCTGGAACTTTTACACATGAATCTTTTTGGTCATATACCCATGACCAACTTAGAGGAATGAAATACAACATTGTTATTGTTGACGATTTTTCAGAGTTTACATGGGTGGTGTTCTTAAAATCGAAAGATCAAACTGTCGAACAACTGATCAAACTTTTAAAACATTTGCAAAATAACAAATCTTGCAGTGTCAACCGGAAAAGAAGTGATAGAGGAACATAGACTATCCTCTTATTTGGATGACATTGGAATCAAGCATGAGCTTTCGGTAGGTAGAACACCTCCGTAGAACGGGTCAGCTGAACGTAGAAATCATACTTTAAAAGAAGTTGCTACAACTATGATTACTGATTCAGGAATTTCTAAAAACTTTTGGACCAAAGCGATTAACACAGCTTGCTAACACTCAGAACAGATCGATTATTAATAAACATCATGGTGTAACCCCATATGAGATCTGGAACGACAAGAAACATTATTTCTTATTTCAGGGTATTTGGTGCTTCATTCATAACAATGGAAAAAATCATCTAACAACTTTTGATGTTACATCTGATGCAGGAATCTTTCTAGAATATTCAATCGTGAGTAGAGTTATCGTGTTTTCAACAACAAGACACTAACTATGGAAGAATTAGCACACGTGGTGTTCAATGAGACCAGCTTTCGATCTAATTTAGCTGCAAACTTTAATGATGTGTACCCGTCTGGAATCAACTTGCTTAGATGAATTGAGTGATGATGAGGCACATATCAGAACCCATGCTGATTATCAGCACATACTAGACACACCAATTACCAACACAGGTATTCGAAATGTTATGCAAGCTGATGTCCAAGGTAACATCGACATCATTGATTTAAATAATGTTGACCCAGTGCAGGACCAGCAAGCAACATGTGTGCCAGCTATCGGTGCCATCTTTTACAAGATGCGCAAGCTGATGGAGAACTTGCGCAAGCTGATGAACCAAACAGATAAGGAATTTTCGCCCAAGCTGAACTAGTTCAAAACGCAGGCGTCATTACTCAGCACCTGACCTGCTCAGGTGCATAGAAATCACCTGCTCAAGCTGAACAAGTTCAGAATATAGGAGTCAGTGCACAACTCAAAGCCAATCCATTTGGACCTGATCTTCGGTTTCATAGTGTGAGGATTGAGAAAATTCGAATTTAGAGTTTGCAGATTTTAGAATTTTGAAATTTTTCGATTTCAGTTATCTACTGTAGCGAGTAGAGAATACGTCGTCGTTTCGCTATGTATTAATAGCGCCTGGAGAGGTTGCTGTTGGCAGCAAGTGCGTGGGTGCAAGGTTTGAAGAGGTATCTGTTGGTAGCAGGCGCGCAATCGCGAGATTTAATGAGGAAGCGACACGTGTTGGTCAACCTTTTTGCGTTGACTGCTGTTGGCAGCGTTGATCAGCAGTTGTTTTGTGAAGGATTTGATTTAGTCGGGTGACCAGCTGTTGGTTTGAGGAACCAGTTGTTGTTGAGAGGCGACGTCGTTTTGATAAGTCGAAACGCAGCGTTTTGGGTGTAACGCTTGGTGATATCTGTTGACAGCGAGTTCCTGTAGCGGGTGTAAAATGCCGTCGTATTGGTTTAGCGTTAGCGATCGCTGTTGCGGGCGTTTAGTTCATTAGATATGATGACGAAGGTTACGCGACGTCGTATTTGCTTTGAATGGATCTGTTGTAGCGTAGCGCTTTGATCAGATTTGCTGACGTGTGCGAAGTGTGGTCGTTTTGATTAGCGCTCGTTGTGTTGCATTACGCTTGCTGTTGTGAGCTCCGCACTGTTGAAGAATCTGTTACCAGCTTTTGATCGCTTCGCAAGAGATATCTGTTGTCAGCTGGTGGAACGCTGCGACGTCGTTTTGTTTAGTTGGAACGGTGTCGTTTTGGGTGTTCTTTTGTGAGTGCAACGCTTGATGGTTGTTGTTGGCTTCGTTGAGAGAAAAGCTGGTATCTGTTGTGAGCAACCACTGGTGTCTGTCGAAAGATATCTGCTGTTTCGATGTTTGTTGATTTTGTGAACAGCAGCTGTTGGTTGCGGGAGATATTTATATGAGTGTTGATCGACACTTAGAAATATTTTCAACCCGATATTTCTTATCCTCTTCTCTGTTGAAACCCTCGACCGACACTGTTCATTTGAACATTTCTCCGTTAGATTTCCATCGTTTCCAGCCTTTGTTTTAGACGATTTTGGTGGCGCTGAATTCCCCTTGCTTAGCTCTTTCGATTGCTACCCATTTGAGGCTGTTGAACGACACTGTTCATTTGAACATTTCTCCGTTAGATTTCCATCGTTTCCAGCCTTTGTTTTAGACGATTTTGGTGGCGCTGAATTCCCCTTGCTTAGCTCTTTCGATTGCTACCCATTTGAGGCTGTTGAACGACTTGAGGAAGAGAACGTGAAGCTGCTGGTGTACGAAGATTTCTGGAGAAATCTGACCGCGCATCCCTTAGCTCTTTTCGAGCCTTTTTGGTGAGTAGATCTTGCCGTTTAAGCTTCGGTAGAACTTGTATAGCTTAGGTTGTGAATCCAGAATTTCAACCGTAGATTATAATGCTTTGAGGTTCAGATTTGTAGTTGATTTGAGCTAAGATATTAGCTACCTTGTACAGATTTCAGCTTCCAGGACTTCTGCCGTGAATTGCCAAAGACAGGAGGGATCTGTTTCGCTTAGGCCGTGAGTTGCCGTGCCCTGTTCGAATCAGTGAGGTAGAATTAAGCTGTTGAGGTACGAATTGGAGCAGCTCTTAACAGCTTTGAGCGTGTACATTGCTGTATTCCGGTTATGAAGTCTGTTGGAAGGCTGTTATGTGAATTACGTGAAACTAAATTGATAAATTGATTGATTGCTTGAGTTATATATTCTGTTTTCACGTATTAATGTTGTATGCATTGAGAATTGATTATTGAATGGCATTCATGCATACATCTTAAGCCAGATTTGATTTATTGATGACCTGAGATAGAGCCACGTTGTGACCGGTCGACCGATGTGTCGTGCCAGAAAGGTCCAACGCTATCATCGGAGTGGTGGACCGACTGTTGGTTGTGTCAGAATACCACCGAGCTGTGATGGGTTAATTTGAGTGGCCAGACCAGAATATCACGGACCGATGATTTCCCCTAATCGATGCACCGATTGAGGTTAGAGGCTCGCCTGAGTTGATTTGCCAGAATGATCACTGGCCTAGATGACCGATTCCTTTGACAGCCTCATGCATTTCATAACTTGATTTATAGCATGTTGCATGATTAGCTGTTTTTAGATGGCTCTTCGTACTGAGCCTTGACCTCGTATTCGTTTCCTGCTTTTGTGTTGTTTGGGTCTGCGTTACCCATTTGCAGGAACTTCAGGTAACCTAGCTGGGCAGAGTGGAGGTTCAGTTGGTCGATCCCCGTTTCCTTGAGTCCCAGTTTATTTATTATGTATTGAACCAGGGGATGTCCTGTGTTTCTCTGTATTGGGGATCTGTATCTGATTTGATACTTGTATTGCCTGTTGTTTTATGAGTTTGAGTTAACTCATATTTTGAGTATTGATATTTTGAATGTATGTTTTGAGTTCAGGCCATTGTATTTAAAAAAATTTTTAAGCCCGATTTTACGCTTCCGTGATTATGTGCTTAATTGTGCTGTAATCTTATTTGATTAGCACGGGGCCTGAAACATAGAAACTCACCAGTTTATCTTTTAGCAAAGGCAGTTGTGTTTTCAAAATGCTGAGTTGCATAGGCTCCAGATAAGATAAGTCAAGAGACATTTCTTGTTTCCGGTGTGCTGTAAAAGTTCTGGACATTGACTCTGAATGGATAGGCGGTGCTGGTTTGATCGGGATTATGTTCCGATTGAATAAGTTGAGCTGGTCTGTTTAGGGACTGTTTGAGCTGGTGCAGTACCTTCATGCTCTCTAAGCTGATCAGGTCAACTTTCCTGGCCTGATTTGTGTTGTTCATTTCTAAGCTGATTTGGTTTCTCAAAGCTGAGTGACCTTCCAAAGCTGAATTTTTATCCCAAAGCTTAGGTTACTGTTTTCATATGCGTAAGCTGTTTTCATACGCGTAAGCTATCTTCTTCAGCCAGAGCTGTTTTCATACGCGTAAGCTGTTTTCATACCCATAAGTTGTTTTCTTCAGCCAGAGTTGTTTTCATATGCGTATGCTGTTTTCATACCCATAAGCTATTTTCTTCACCCAGAGTTGTTTTCATACGCGTAAGCTATTTCCTTTAGCCAGAGATGTTTTCATACGCGTAAGCTATTTTCTTCAGCCAGAGATGTTTTCATACGCCTAAGATGTTTTCATACGCGCAAGCCGTCTTCAAGCTCGAAAGCTGTTCTGTCTTCCTCACCGAGCTGGTTTCCGTTATCATCAGCTCGCAGCCCAGTTGTACACTCGGTAAAGTTTTAAAGATAAAATGAGTTTCACAGAAGTGAATCTACTAGTTTCAGTGACCGGTCTTCGCATTTTATAGTTATTTTATTCAGTTAAAGGAAGTAACGTTCAGTTTAAGATTATGTCATAGAGGATCCGGTCAACCAGGAATGGAACAAAGATTATGGTATAACTGTAATACCCCTTCACGAGTAAGTTACTGAATTCAGGTAAGATTATAGCAAGCACCATGACCAACAGAGAGCTTCTAGGCCATAAGTCACTCAGTATATAAGTGAGATCCGGACTGATGTCCTGATCTGGTTTATAAGCAAGCTTTCAGTTTCAGCTAACTTCCTTTAATCTTAGTATCATGTTCAGTTATGCCGGCATTATATGATCTTGTTATCCTCACTTTTACTTGCTGAGCCCCTAGGCTCACTAGTTTTCCTGATGCAGGTGAGGCAGCTCAGGGGCAGGTGGGAGGCGCGAGCTGAACCGTCTTGGGCGTGGGTGTGTTGATCAAAGGCCAGCGTTTCCGTGATGTCGTTGTTGTTTTTGATCTTTTTGTAACTGTATTAAGACCAATTACAACAACAGATGATTCACATAGAATTCAGTAGTTGTAATATCCATTTTTTAATCGAGCACGGTCTTTGGTATTTCGAGCTGATTTATTCGTTGATCATGTTTATCATTCCATACTTCGATCTTATTGGAAGGAAATACAACTTCCAATTTATTTTTTTAGTCCTCACTTTTCCGCATTTCATCTTTTACTCCAATTTTGATTACCTCGGGTTTGGGCGTCACAACTTGGTATCAGAGTCAGGTTCTGAGATAAACACACACTTCCCAGTCTGGAGAAGTTCTCGCCGACTGTATCTCCTGATCTATGAGTTTTATTGTTATGTTAAGAGTCATTTCTCTTTTAAGTTTCTGATGTTCTTTTGTGGTGGATCGCGAGCTATAGATTAAGATGCCAGGTAGAGGAAGAGGTAGAACAAGCACCCCTGTGGAAGAACCCAGCCCAGATAGTAACGCTCATATTGCCCAACTTTTAGAACTGCTAGTAGAACAGACAGGCAGAGGCAGTGGACAATCTTCTAGCAGTATGGGACCAAACCATGATGATCCCAGGAGAAGTTTCGAAAGCAGAGACCTAAGGAGTTTAGCAGTACCACAGATCCGCTGGTTGCTGAGAGTTGGATCAAGCCCATGGAGGTTATTTATGAATACCTTCAGATGCCAGATCTGGATAGGCCTAGGTGCGCTATCTACATGTTAAGAGATGATGCTGTGATCTGGTGGGAGGGAGCCAAGCTGTCAGTGGATCTGGCAACCCTCTCTTGGGAAGAGTTTAAGCGAGTGTTCTTTGAGCAGTATTTCACAGCAGACAAGAGGTCTGAGCTGAAGCAGGGAGTTTTTGACCTTGAAACAGGGGATCGTGACAGTCCAGGAGTATATACAAAATTTGAGAGAGGATGCTATTTTGTGCCTCTTATTGGACGAGATCCCGAGGAGAATTTGAGACATTTTGTGGAAGGACTGAAGCCTACATTCAAGCTGAATGTTAGGCTAGCTGAGCCCAGAACTTACAGGGAAGCAGAGGACAATGCCCTATGAGTTGAGAAGGATTGGAAGGATGTAGAAGAGGAGAGACAGCAGAAGAGGCAGGCCTTCCAACAAAAAGATCCAAGGCCATTTAATAAGCATAAAAGAACCAAAAGCGACCTCAGGAATAGAAGCCTATACCATCCGAACCTCTCAGTGCAATTCCCGCTGGAATCAACTAGCCAGTTTTCCCCAAGTGACAAAAGAATCACTCGGGACAGTGTAGTGCTGTCCAGAGCGGCTGTTACAAGTGTGGTGCTCAAGGCCACATTTATAGGTACTGCCCGAATTCGAAGCAGCTGGTGCCTAGCCGAGCTTATGTAATGACAACTGAGCAAGCCAACCCCGATTCTACCATAGTTATGGGTAAGATTTTGATTGCTTGTACGCCCTCATTTTCCTGTTAGATTCGGGTGTGACCCTATTCTTTTATAGCTGAAGATTTTTCTAGGAAGTTACCTTGTAAACCAGAACATTTGTCCCTAGGCTATTGTGTGACTGTACCTTCAGGAGAAGAGCTGGTATCCCATAGTATATATCGTGACCTAGAGCTCAAGCTTCAAGGACATTTAGTTACTGCTAACCTAATGTCTCTACCTATGCCGGAATTTTATTTGAGTTTGGGAAGAGACTGGTTGTCTAAGTATGGGGTAGTAATCGATTTTAAGCTCGGGACGATAGCTGTCAAGCCACTCAAGGGAGCCCAGTTTTCGTTCGAACCTAACCAGCTTAGGCGAGTTCCTCGTATTATTTCAGCCTTAAAGGCCCAGATCTATTTGAGGAGAGGTGGAATAGAATTCTTGGCTAGCTTATCATCCCTAGCTACTTCTAGTAAGCCCGAGCTGGCTGATGTGGAGGTAGTGAATGTGTTCCCATAAATTTTTCCAGATGACATCAGTGGACTACCTCCAGACCGAGAGCTAGAATTTACCATCGATTTAGTACCAGGAGCAACTCCTTTTTCTAGATCGTCCTATAGGCTTGCTCCTACAGAGATGAAAGAGCTAAAAGAACAAATCCAAGACCTGATGGACAAGGGCTTCATCCGACCCAGTACTTCACCTTGGGGAGCCCTTGTTTTGTTCGTCAAGAAGAAAGATGAGAGCTTAAGATTGTGTATAGATTACCGCGAGTTGAATAAGCTTACCATTAATATAATACCCCTCGCCTACGGAGTTGTAGGGATTTGTTTGATGAGTTGAAGGGAGCAACAGTGTATTCCAAGATAGACTTGCGATCTGGATACCATCAGCTTAGGATCAAAGAAGCTGATATTTACAAGATGGCTTTTAGAACGTGTTATGGTCATTACGAGTTTTTAGTAATACCTTTTGGATTGACCAACGCTCCATATTCTTTTATGGATCTGATGAATAGAGTTTTCCAGCCATTTTTGGATCAGTTTGTTAACATATTTATAGACAATATCCTAGTGTATTACAAGACTATCTTAGAGCACGCCAACCAGCTTAGGACAGTGCTACAAGTTTTGAAGGACAATCAACTGTTTGCTAAGATTATAAAGTGTGAGTTTTGGTTGGAGAATGTTGCATTTCTAGGCCACATCATTTCCAAGGACGGATTAGACGTCAACCCAGCTAAGGTCGAAGCAGTGCAAGACTGGCCTATGCCCCGATCTGTTTCAGGGGTGAGGACTTGATGGATATTACAGACGTTTTATTAAGTGATTCTCGAAGACAGCGGTTCCATTAACTTTGCTAATTAGGAAACAAGTTAAGTTTGAATGCACCCCTAATTTCCAGCAGAGTTTTGAGAAGTTGAAGCAAGCGTTGATTGAAGTCTGGTCAGGGAAATTATGTTATCTACACAGACGCATCTAAGCTGGGTTTAGGTATTGTACTGATGCAGGACCGTAGCGTAATAGCATATTCTTCTAGGAAGCTGAAGAATCATGAGAAGAACTATCCTACACATGACCTGGAGCTAGCAGCAGTGGTGTTTGCCCTGAAGATTTGGAGGCACTATCTGTATGGTGAGAAGTGCGAGATATTTACAGATCATAAGAGTTTAAAGTACTTCTTCACCCAGAAATAATTAAACATGTGGCAGAGGAGGTGGTTAGAGCTGGTTAAAGATTATGATTGTGCCATTAGCTACCACCGAGGAAAGCCAATGTAGTGGCAGATGCTCTTAGCAGGAAATCGATAGGATTAACCCAGCTCACAGCTCAGAGACCCTTAGCATATGAGATTGAGAATTTTGGGCTAGAGCTGATGCCCCATCACAGTACTGCAGCCCTAGCTGTCCTCACCACCCAATCATCATTGATAGACCAGATTAGAGAGGGTCAGCTGAGGGATGAACAACTGAGGAAGTGGGTGAAACAAGATGGTGAGAGAGGAGGTAATCTCTACATCATGACTGGAGGAATTGTCAGATATCAAGGCAGAATATGGATTCCCAGCGTGGACACTTTGAGAGTTGATATTATGACTGAAGCTCATATAGCCCCGTACTCAGTGCATCCAGGGAGCACCAAAATGTATAAAGATCTTCAGAAGTTGCACTGGTGTCCAGGCATGAAAACGCGACATTGCTAAATTTGTTTCAGAGTTCCTAACCTGCCAGCTGGTCAAAGCCGAGCATCAAAGACCATCTGGGATGCCGAAGCCTCTGCCGATACCAGAATGGAAGTGGGAGAGTATTGCAATGGATTTTTTAGTTGGTTTACACAAAAAGGTCCAAGGATACAATTCTATATGGCTTATAGTAGATCGAATCACCAAATCAGCTCACTTCTTACAAGTCAAGACAACTTATGATGTGAGAAAATACGCCGAGCTGGATATGAAAGAAATAGTAAGACTTCATGGTATTCCAGTCTCGATCGTATCTGAAATAGATCCAAGATTTACGTAAGCTTTCTGGAATAGTTTTCACAGAGCTTTGGGTACTAAGATGACCTTTAGCACAACCTTTCACCCCCAGATCGATGGTCAATCAGCGAGGATGATTCAGATACTGGAAGATCTACTCAGAGCTCGTATAACAGATTTTTTAGAGAGCTGGGATTTAAAGCTACCATTGGTAGAATTCTCGTACAACAATAGCTTCCAAGATTCAATTCAGATGGCCCCTTACGAGCTCTCTACGACAGAAAGTGCAGGACACCCATTCATTGGGATGAGATAGGAGAGCGAGCTGGTTTGGGACCAGACATAGTAGAGCAGACGGATGAAGATATTAAGAAAATAAGGGATCGATTTAGAACAGCTCAGAGCAGGCAAAAGAGCTATGCTGATAACAGACGCCACGAACTGAGTTTTGAAACTGGAGATCATGTGTTCTTAAAGGTAGCTCCAATGAAAGGCGTAATGAGATTCGGGAAGAAGGGTAAGCTCAACCCAAGGTTCATTGGTCCATACGAGATTTTGGATAAAGTAGGAAAACTAGCTTATAGGTTAGAATTGCCCCCGTATCTGTCCTCGATGCACAACGTTTTCCATGTATCAGCTTTGAGGAAATATGTTCCCAACCCATCACATGTGTTGAGCTATGAACAAATCCAGCTTGCACCAGATCTGAGTTATAAAGAAAGACCAGAGAGGATTCTTCATAGAGAGAATAGAAAGCTGAGGAATCATAGCATCCCGATGGTAAAAGTGCAGTGGTCTAACCAATCGGAACGGGAAGCAACATGGGAGACAGAAGTGGATATGCGTAGTCTCTACCTAGAGCTGTTTGGTAAGTAAATTTTGGGGACGAAATTTCAGTAATGAGGGTAGAGTTGTAGCGTCCCAAAATACATAGGACCATAATTGTTAGCCTTTTTATTTTAAGGTTTGTTTTGATATTTGAACATCCGGTTTCATTTCAAGCTAGTTTCAGTTATCTAAGCTGATCTCTTTTCCTTCCAGCTTAGAAGCACGGCCCAGAAGGTTTTCGGAAGGATTTCGCCCCAAGCACAATCCCCAACTGGTGCAGTTTTTATAAATAAATGTTTTTGGATGGGAGATTAGTTTTTATAAAATGTTGGCAGTAGTTTAAACTTAAAATAGTAGTAGGGGGACTTTTAGAAAATTTTAAAAAGTCAAAGAGATGGTATGGCATCCCATGCCTACTCGAGTGCTTTCCATCTACTACTAATCATACTCCCATATATGATTGTTTACGTGAGTTCTAGAGCTCATTTTGGTTTGCAAGAAAATCTTCAATTATCTTATAATACTTAGAAGCTCGCAGTGTGTGCTTGAGGTGATTTCCAGTCGAGGCCATATGTTCATTGCGATTCTCAATTCAGGAAAGTAAATTTGATTCTTGCTACATCTGGAAAACATATATTGCTTCGTTGTTTTCTGTTGTAAGCTTGCCTGATGCATGTTTCAGTTCAGTCCAGTTCATTCAGTTCATGCTTATGTTTAAGTTATGGATTCACGGTTTTGATGCTTTAGTTTGAGGAAACTCACCAGTTTATCTTTTAGCAAAGGCAGTTGTGTTTCAAAATGCTGAGTTGTATAGTCTCCAGATAAGATATTCCAAGAGAAGTTTATTGTTTCAGGTGTGCTGTAAAAGTTCTGGACATTGACTCTGAACGGATAGGCGATGCTGGTTTCATTCAGTTCATGCTTATGTTTAAGTTATGGATTCACGGTTTTGATGCTTTAGTTTGAGGAAACTCACCAGTTTATCTTTTAGCAAAGGCAGTTGTGTTTCAAAATGCTGAGTTGTATAGTCTCCAGATAAGATATTCCAAGAGAAGTTTATTGTTTCAGGTGTGCTGTAAAAGTTCTGGACATTGACTCTGAACGGATAGGCGATGCTGGTTTGATCGGGACTATGTTCCGGTTGGATAAGCTGAGCTGGTCTATTTAGGCACTTTCTGAGCTGGTGCAGTACCTTCATGCTCTCTAAGCTAATCTGGTCAACTTTCTTGGCCTGATCTGTGTTGTTCGTTTCTAAGCTAATTTGGTTTCTCAAAGCGGAGTGACCTTCCAAAGCTGAATTTTTATCCCAAAGCTTAGGTTACTGTTTTCATACGTGTAAGCTATTTTATTCAGCCAGGGTTGTTTTCATACGCGTAAGATGTTTTCATACCCATAAGCTATTTTCTTCGGCCAGAACTATTTTCATATGTGTAAGCTATTTTCTTCGGCCAGAGCTATTTCATACGCGTAAGCTGTTTTCATATGCGTAAGCTATTTTCTTTAGCCAGAGCTGTTTTCATATGCCTAAGCTATTTTCTTCAGCCAGAGATATTTTCATACACGTAAGTTGTTTTCATACACGTAAGCTGTTTTCTTCAGCCAGAGCTGTTTTCATACGCGTAAGCTATTTTCTTCAGCCAGAGCTGTTTTCATACGCATAAGCTGTTTTCATACGCATAAGTTATTTTCTTCAGCCAGAGCTGTTTTCATACGCGTAAGCTGTTTTCATACGCGCAAGATGTCTTCATGCTCGAAAGCTATTCTGCCTTCCTCCTTGAGCTGGTTTCCGTTATAATCAGCTCGCAGCCCAGCTGTACACTCATTAAAGTTTTAAAGATAAAATGAGTTTCATAGCAGTGAATCTACCAGTTTCAGTGATCGGTCTTCGATCAACATTGTTTATAGTTATGTTATTCAGTTAAAGGAAGTAACGTTCAGTTTAAGGACTTATGTCATAGAGGACCCGGTCAACCAAGAAGGAAACAAAGATTATGGTATAACTGTAATACCCCTTTCAAAAATAAGTTACTGAATTCAGGTAAGATGATAGCAAGCACCAGGACCAACAGAGAGCTTCTAGGCCATAAGTCACTCAGTATATAAGTGTGATCCGATCTGATGCCCCGATCTGGTTTATTAGCAAGCTTTCAGTTTCAGCTAACTTCCTTTAATCTTAGTATCATGTTCAGTTATGCCTGCATTATATGATCTTGTTATCCTCACTTTTACTTGCTGAGCCCATAGGCTCATTAGTTTCCCTGATGCAGGTGAGGCAGCTCAGGGGAAGGCGGGAGGCGCGAGCTGAACCAGCTTGGGCGTGGTTTTTTTTATAAAAGGCCAGCGTTTTCGTGATGTCGTTGTTGTTTTTGATATTTTTGTAACTGTATTAAGATCCATTACAACAACAGAGGATTCACATAGAATTCAGTAGTTGTAATATCCATTTTGTAATTGAATGCAGTCTTTGGTATTCCGAGCTGATTTATTCGTTGATCATGTTTACCGTTCCATATTTCGATCTTATTGGAAGGAAATACAGCTTCCAATTTATTGTTTTATTCCTCTCTTTCCCGCATTTCATCTTTTACTCCAATTCGTTGATTCCCTTGTGTTTGGGCGTCACAGTTAACATGGGCAGCGTAAAACTCAACTGGAGCAAAATACTTTCCAGGATTTTGAAGGCAATGGCCGACCCATCGACCAAGAAGGCCTCGGGTTTTGCTCTGCAGATAAGCCTGCTAATGGAGGGTGTTCAAGGGATTCAACTGGGCGAGTGTAAAGCCCTTACCTCCTTGAAGATTTTGTCGGTGAAATCTGTTGGGACTTATGTTGCAAAGAACAAGTCCTCTCCAGTGGAATTTCCGGAGGTGACGAAGGAAACTGGCGACGAGGAGAAGGTTGTCGCTGAACCAAGATGGCTGCAGTAATGGAAGCAAGGGCAGCAGCAGCTCAGGCCAAACATCTAGAGTCTGCGTGCTTCAAGGGTGAAGTTGTTGTTCGTGCAGCAAAGCACAGAGGATGACAGTGTCAAATCTATTCCGGTTCTACATCAAAGCCGAAGACTATTGTTGTTCTGATGCCAAAAGAGAAGACAGCAAAGTTTGGCCAGCACTCTGATGATGAATCAATATATCTGGAGGACATTTTGATGAGTCTTCCTGTGAGGACTGTGATTAAATATCTGTTGGAAAGATCATAGTTTGTGGATCAGCTTAGGCGCGAGCTGATCGAGTCTTTCATGCTGAGCTGATATTATGGATGATTTGAAGTCTATCTGGGGTGTAATGGTGAGTTGTGCATTTAGGATCGGCTTAGAGAGTTAATCGTTTAGTAGGGATCAGCAGATGTGAGCTGATCTGTTGTCGCATGTTGATCTGAGAAGTGTAAGCTGAGTTGACCATCGCGACCTAAGTTGACCATCGTGAGCGCTTAAAGTATGTGTACTACGATCTGAGAGCGTCGTGATCGGATTTGGATGTCGTAAGCTGAATAGTGCATCCTAAGCTGAAGTGGTAAGGTGCAACCTGAGTCTTCCAAGTTGGCTGTTGAGCATAGCCAGTACTGATGGTGCGATCTAATCTGTTTTTGTGTGAGCTGGCAGTGCAGTTGTTCTGAGCTGATATCGAACTTGAGTAATGAGGCGTAAGTTGGATTTAAGCTTTGGAAGTTACACAATGCTCTGAGCTGAGAAATAAGATCGGGGAGGTTGTGCCGCATTGTTTGGTGAAATCAGCTTAGGCATAAGCTTATGGTGAAGAAGAGGTTAGGTAAGAGCTTTCGGAGTGCTCGAGCTGACCAAAGCGTAATATGATATGTTGATGCGATCTGATATTACTATGCATGGTGTGCACTATTTCGTATGATCAGGTTAGGTACGAGCTGATCTGATTTTACTGTGCTGAGGTGTGCTATTTGATCTGAGCATATGCGAGCTGTTCTGAGTATCCGAGCTGATCTGTGTGTGTGAGAGCTGAGCAGTACGCGAGAGCTGGTCTGTGCGCGAGAATTGTCTGCGAGCGCGATCTATTGCAAGCGTGATCTGTCTGTGGGCGTGAGCTGCCGGATGCGAGAGCTGAATTGTGTGTGCATGTTGAACTGTATGCTTAAGCTAGATACAATGTAGATTCCTGAGCTGATCTGAAAGCATTGTAACCCAGATCTGAAGAACTGAAGTTATATATATATATATACACACATGGGAACCATGTGGGCACCAGGCTGACGTGGCACTTCCTGGTGCTGCCACGTCAGCCTGGTGCCCATGTGGGGTACCCACCATATCAAATTTGTATATATATATATATATATATATATATATATATATAGTATATATAGAGAACATCCAACCTCGATATTTTCCAGAAATCCTAGTTGTCACTGTTCATCCGACCTGAAATTTCCCGATTTCCAGAGATTGGCTGATCAGTATTTGAGCGAGAGTGCTACGGTTGGAAACCCTATTTCAAGCTCTACAACCTTGTACCAGTTTGGAGTTGTATAGAGTCTGAACTGATAAAGCGAAGAGAAGCTTCGGGAGCTTTTATTCTCGACTTCCAGTCTAATTTGGAGCACCGTAAGAATCAAGATTAGAGGTATAATCATATATCATTAATAATGGGATAGAACACTAGAGATAGATAAGAAAATTTTGATTGGGTATGGTCCAAGAGGCAACCGTCTACCGAAATCATGGACCTCATTTTTGGAGATATTGAATTTTTATTCAGATTAGAGAGTTAGTTTTTGAGGAGTTGATCAACTTCCGGCATTCTTTGCGATTTAGTCAGCTATCCATTACATCAATATCTCAACTCGCAGCTAAGGAAGAGTTGGTGCTAAGATGGGCGGAGGAGGATTCTTTTCAAACAACAGTATAGAGAAGGAGCATAGTACAGGCTATGTATCAGGAATTTCTGATCCGAAAATTTTTGATGGAGAGGAAGAAAAATTTTGTTTTTGGCACGCCAACCACGGGAATTGATCTTATGGTTTTAGAGATTCGTGCTGAAGCCCATCAGATCACAGTTTTTGCTTACATTAGGCATAGGAGGCAGCATCGGCTTACGTGGAACTGCTAGGAACTTCTGCATATTTCTCAAGTTATGATGAGAAAGAGTTTTCTCTTCATTCCCAGTTCTACACCAGCTGCCCTTCGAAGAGCTGGGTGAGGTCTTTTTCTTATTCTAAAGGTATCTAGTGAATTCAGCATGGAGCAGATCCTCGTCCTGTCAGGTTAGAGCAACCAGCTGCAAAGGCTAAGTCAGCTAAGCATTTTGTGGCTCGTCGACCTTTATTAGATCTTTGGCTCCTATCTGCTATTTAATTCTTCCAAGCCAGGATACAGCTTCGTGAAGACCTTACCCTGCAATTTTCAACAGCAGTGGGCTCGTGTAATTACAGAGGTTTTATAGTTCAGTTTTCAGATCTTTGCGACCAGCTGTAAATCAGTGTACAAATTTTATTATCTTCTCCCTAGTACAGTATACAGAAAGAGTTCCATATACAATTTTTAGAGCTGTTCTGCACGGACAGAGTACTGAACATTTTTGTCGTTTTTCGAGGATATCATCATATCTGAGTCATCTCAATCTTCTTCTACCTCCTTCGAAGCTGTTGAGATCATATATGAAGAAGTTCAACAAGCTCATATATTTGAAGATTCTTCTAGCGCTCCCATGTTTCATATGTTAGTTGCTCAGATCCGAGACCTGGTGCATATTCTAGTCTCGAGCAGATGAAATATCAAGAGTTGTTGACCTCTTTCAAGTCCAAATTTGATCAGAAATTAAAGTATCTGGAACTTAGTGTTGAAGAGTTACGTGAGTCCAATATTACGATAATCAATAGACAGCAAAGCAAATATCTAGACTTGCTAAGGAGGACGGAGAGGGTTTAAGCTGAACATTCTTTAGAGCTTGCTACAACAAGACAAACACTACATGATGAGGTTCAACTTCATCGTCTGAAGCTAATTCGAACCTCGCTTCCGTCGACACTCAGTTCACAGTGATTATTGCTCATCTTACTAGAGCGGTGATGCCAAAAATGAGAAAATTAGTAGTGGCGGTAGAAAAGAGAGCATCAGCAGCGGAAAAGGACGGAGATGGTTTTGAGAAGAGACGTTTTCAGTGAGGATCATTTCTTTTAAGTTCTTGTATACTTAGAGAAATTCTTTCATATATATAAAAGAGAATTTTTGTTCTCAATAAGTCTAAGCTGCTAAGTTTTGTCATCACCAAAAAGGGACAATTGTTAAGATTAAAATTGTACTAAGTTTTGGTGGTAACAAATACAAGAACCCGGATCAAACAAAAGAGAACAGATTTTGTCTTCGATAAGAACAGCTCACGTGAAACAGCTTAGAAACATATTTCAGTTTCGAAGAAGTATTTTAGATCAGAGCTCAATATTCAGTTTAGAGAATCTTACAGCTCAAGCACAACATGGATCAGTTCAGAAGCCTATATCAGATTAGAGGAATAATTCAGCTTAGAGCTTAGTGGATCAGATCAGGGTTTTTCAGCTTTTAGCTTAGAGCGTCAGCGATCAGCTTAGAGCAAGTCGTTCAGCTCAGAGCATCACAGATCAGATCAGAGCTGAATAGATCAGAACAAAGCTTCGAAGAAGATCAAACAGCTTAGAGCAAAGTCAACTCTTAGTACAGTTCAGATCTTGCATTCAGCTTACAGCCCTCAGCTCTTGCAATCATCAGATTAGAGCTTCAGATTTGACAAGTCATCTAAACCTGTAACGCCTAGAAATTTTTCCTATTAAGAATCACATGCCTTATTATTATTTTTACTTATTCTAATAGCTATATTGACTTTGCTCTTTGATTTCTATCATATTAATTATTTAAATTATTTAATGACGAGTACCTTTCCAGAATTTTAGTACAGGTGCTACTAGTCCGAAATGGAGACAATGAAAACACCGAGGTAAAAGCAATTTTTATGAAATAAATTTTTGAGGCAATTCATGCTTTGGGAATTTTTTATTAGAAAATTTTTAAAAGTTCATTTTCTCTTTTTTTTTTTAACCAAGCTTTAACCTCATAGTTTATCCAAAATTTTTGAAATTTAAAACAAGGGAGGGAGAAAGATTTTCGAGTTAGCAGCCTTAATCTATCCTTCTGATAGCTTTAAAACACCAATCTCTCCCCTATCTAATTAATAGTATCGGCCTCTATATACACAAACACGCGCTACTGTTTCAAAAAAAAAAGAGAGAACCCTAGATTTTCCTGTAGCGCCGCCTCCCTCTTTTCTCCTCCCCCACCAGCTTAGAGCTTACAGTGCAAAAACCAGATGTGTTCCAAACGCTCTTCATCCCATCAAGCCTCGTCACACTCATCTGTAAGTTCTCAATATAATGCAAGTACAAAATCTTCTTAATACACCTTTCATTCATATTACTGTGTGGGTATTTTCTTAAGCTTTCGATTTTGATGCTAGGAATTGATGTTATATGACGTATTTTCTTTACAAAAAATGAGGAACCTGCCTAGAAAATTTAGTGTGGGAAAGAGTCGAGAGTTTGTTGGCTGTTGAGGCTAAGCTGAGCGATGGTTAAGGTCAGGGCAGGGACTAAGGGAATATATATGTCAGTCGTAATTTGGGTTATGTCCCAGCCATGTATTGATCTATGCTGAGCGTAAGATGTTTTTCGCTGTTAAGCCATAAAATGTTTTCCTTCTTTGAGCGTAAGCTATTTTCCTCTGTTAAGTCGTAAACAGTTTTCCTTCTTTGAGCGTAAGCTGCACCTGTAAGCTGTTTTCCACCGTTAGTTCATAATCCATTTTTCCTTCTTTGAGTGCAAGCTGTGTCGCAAGCTTAACCCGTAAGCTGTCAGGTCGTAAGCTGGTTCGATCATAAGCTGTCAGGTCGTAAGCGGAGTTGACCCTCGTGATTTGTGTTGACCAGCCTAAGCTGAGTTAAATGTCCTAAGCTGTGTTGACCGTCCTAAGCTGAGTTGACCCCCATGATTTGAGTTGACCATCGTAAGCTAATAGTCCTCCACGAGCTAAAGTGATCACCGTGAGCTGAAGTGACCACCGCAAGCTGAAGCAACCACCCTGAGCTGAAGTGACCACCATGAGCTGTAGTGGGCACCGTAAGCTGTAGTGGGCGTTGAAAGCTGTAGTTGGCACCGTAAGCTGTTGTGGGCATTGTAAGTTGTAGTGGGCACCGTAAGATGTATTGGGCACCATAAGCTGAAGTGGGCACCATAAGCTGAGTTGAACTTCCTAAGCTGAGTAGAGAACCCTAAGTTGTTTTTGGTTGCGAGCTGTCTGAATACCCTAAACTGATCGAGTGCTCTGAACCATTTTTAGTGCGCGGTCTGATCCGAAGCCCCGAGCTGATCCAAATGGATGAGTGGATCTGCATGCTCTAAGCTGATCTAGTGCTCTGATCTTGGTAGATGTGCTGACCCGAGTGGTGTCAGCTGAGAAGGGAATGCGCGATTTGGCCACCTAAGCTACGCTATTTAGGCGCGAGCTGAACCGTGTGGTACACACTGTTCGTGATTACCATAAGCTGAACCATGCGATCTTAGCTGATCAGCGAGAGCTGATTTGCGAAATTTAGATCGGGTTTCAAGTTCTAGTGGCAGCCACTATCATGAAAATTGGTAATTTGAGTTATTTTCTAATGTTTGAGCAGTTTTAAGAAGTTTTTACACTCTGAAGTTTATGAAAATTTGTGAGGAAAAGGAAAGTATCACTGTTGAGGTTTTGAGAACTTTATTGTAGGCAGAATGTTGAGTATATGATGGAGGCAGAATGTTGAGTATATGATGAAAATATTTTGAATGATGGGACTAGGCTGTGGTGTTTGTAAAATTGATGGATATGATGGTCGGGAGATGTTCCATTTGGCCATATCAACATGACCGATATGGTGGCTAGAGACATTTCGTTTGGTCATATCAACTTTAAACGTATTGGACTTTAGATAAGTACTTGAGTGCCTTTACACTTGACAGGACTGGACTCCAGATAAGTACTGGGATGCCTTTCCAACCTGGTACCATGGTATTATTTAGCTTGATCAGGCGACTTGAGGTTGAGGGACCGCAGTCGAGAAACGAAGTTTGCTAGAAAGTCCTTTTATTTACGACTTTATTGCCTATGCATGAATTTTAAGGAAAATGTTCTGAGCTGATGTTTTTTTATGCATTTAAAGTTTGAGTAAAATTATTTGAGTACAATAATTTTAATTCATGTGCTTGTATTACTTAGTACTTGCTATCCTTCATTTTGTACTTGTTGAGCCCCTAGACTCACTGCGTTTGATTGGTGAAGATGATGCGGAGGCTGAGGCTGAGGGATAGGACCTTTGAGCGGATGTCAGCTCAGTTGGCACATTCCCAGTGACCTTGCGTTTTTCGCTGATTTTGGAGAAAAATATTTATTTATGTATAGGTTTCAATACGTTTTGGTGGAGAAATATATTTTTGAAGTTGCGGTTTTGTAGCATAATTTAAATGATTTATGATGAATTTATTTTTTCGATTGCTACAACTATGTTTTGAATTCATATGGAATTTTACTTTACTGAGTTTATCGAAAAAAATTTACCGCTCTTAAATTTCTAAAAAATGAAAGAAAATTTTGAGGGTGTTTCAAGATGGTATCAGAGCAAGGTCCTGGTTTGAGTTGTGCCTACAGCTGGCTGCAGTAAACTCAAGGAGTCACGCCTCGAAGTATGTAAGTCATAATGTTTGATTGCCCTAGATGTTAGTTTCTTATACTATGATTTGAAGCTTATTGATATTTTGAGATAGTATGCTTATATCATTAGACATTTATATGTATATTATTTTAGTTGGGGCATGTTGAATTTGAGTAGCGAAAATATTTGTTACTCCCCCCCCCCCAGATGCCTCCTAGACGGCAAGTTACTCCACCACTGTCAGGCTTCGTACACAAACCAGAGAAAAATCACGCAAAACAATAGCGGAAGCATAAAATAGTGGCTAAAATTTTCTCTTTGTCTTGACTAAGAAAAATAATTAAAATACATTAATATCCAAAATATTGTGTTTACAACAAATGAGAACTCAACCAGCATACACACATAGAGTGACCCTAAAACAACAAACAACGTGATGATCTCTCGCTCAACATAGATACAACTAGCAATAGAACAACACATTCCCGGGGAATACCCCGAAAATGGTCCTAATGCCTAATATGTAAACATATAATATATCTAAATGGGACACTCTATCCACCTCCTGGGGCACCACCAGCTAGATCCACTCTGCGACCAGCGGAGAAACCATGGTAACCTGAACAACACACAGGCAAACAAGACACAAGCCCGAGAGGGATAGGGGTCAAACCCCAGTACGGAGAGCAACTGAAAAACAGCCATTAGAAAGAAACAGATAATATGCAGATTCTATGCAGGAGAATAACAGTAGGCTACAACCGGAAGCAGGGAGCCAAGGATCTCAAGAAGAAACTCAACAACTGGGATCTGATCACTGGAAAAATGATGGCCACGGTGTGTGAGTATATGGGAGCTACCCACTCATCTCATCACACGGTACCAGATGCATAACAATTACTCAACATGCTGTTGCTCAACTCATGAGATGTGCGAGCTGTCCACTCGGCTCATAGTGGCTAACAGACCCAGCAGGGAGATGAGGGACACGGGAGTTACCCGCTCGGCCTCCAAAACAAGCATCCTGGTACACACGAATCAACACAACAAGGCACGGCTAACAGATCTGGACTCAACATGATAAATGCGTGTATGCAACATATACAATAGCCAGTACAGAACAGAGGCGAACCAACAGAGGCATACACAACAGCACACATAGAATCCATGCTCAAACTAAAGCTGTAACAAGCTCACATCCGTACCTTAGTCTCCTGAGCTATAATTACCACAACGAAGTCCCGAGCAACACAGATCTAACACCTGCTAAGCTAAACACGTCAACACAACTCAGGGACACAATGCACCGAAGCTCTAACCGGGAGCTACAAGCTCGACCAGCTCTGTCCTACCCTTCTAACACAACAGAAGGCTCTAAACGAAGCATAAAATAGGATCTTAACACTTACCCAAAGCTGAACCTGGAAGACAAGCCACACGGTCGAATGCTAACAGACTACACAAAGTACCTACCTTCGCGATCCTCTTCCAGCTCTCCAAGAACTTCCAAAAGAGGTACAAAACGAAGCGCCTTAGCAAGAGGAGTCCAATGCTACCACTCTTACTCAAATCGGAACTGTCTACCGTCGACAATCGGAAAAAAGGCTATGGTGAACGATAGCTAGGGTATCGCGACAGGATAACTCACATAAAATATTTCTAAGTGTCGGGGAATGAATATTGTTCGAAGGGTCAAAGTCTTCTATTAAATGAGTCAAATCTGCTCAAATCTGATAACAGTAACCATCGACAAAATCGAGGTTCAAGTCTGAAATCTGCTCAGATCTGAGTAACACTCCAGATCTGGATCCTACACCAACAGATGTGGACTTAGACCAAACGACGTTACACAGAAGTCTTTTTCCCCAATTAATACACGTCATCCGCTAACCAAATCTGAAATGCTAAATGACATCGCATCACGTCCAGCAAAACGTCGTCGTGCCAACTAAAATCTGGACAACTCGCTTACCACCAAAACGGCGTCGCATCACTCCTAGCCAGAACACTCAGATCTGACTCTATAGGACTAATCACATCTGAAATCCCTTGAACCGCACCGGTCTATGCCAAATCCACGAACTGGTCCGGTCCATGCCTTACTAATAACGCGCGCATCTCACATCTGAATCTCCCAAATGACATCGTTTCTCCACTCACGAAGCGTATCCAACTAGTGTGTCCAGAAGGCTAACGACCACCAGATTCACTACTAAATCTGAATACAGTCAATCAACACTCAAATCTGATCGTTCTCCTGTGACATTTTCCAGTTTTCTAGATCTGTTCTAAGGACTTATACGGACCCGATAGCTACACAGTGCATACCAAACCAAAGTTGATCCATCCCAGATCTGTTCAAGCCAAATTGGTCTGTACTAAACCCGATTAATTAACCCAATTAATCCAATAACTTTCGGGTCTCACAACCACCTCCACCACCCCTGAGCCACCGAGAAGGTCGTGGCGGGACTTGCACAGATTTTGAGGCAAAATTCCGGTACCTCACGGGTGGAGAGGACGGAGCTGCCTTATGAAAAGTTTAGGAAGTTGGGGCCTTTTGA
The DNA here is from genome assembly GCA_001598015.1 of Dorcoceras hygrometricum. Lineage (NCBI taxonomy): Eukaryota > Viridiplantae > Streptophyta > Magnoliopsida > Lamiales > Gesneriaceae > Dorcoceras > Dorcoceras hygrometricum. Next base: position 413,464 of record KV013499.1, read on the forward strand.
GGTCACGTGATCCACTGATCAGTTCATTGCGAGGAGTGGTTCAGATCTATAAAGACCATTTTCTGGCATATGGTACTGGCGGACGCGGCCAGAGTTAGTTGTGATATCTTTCCAGCTAAAGGAGGGTGCGACTCTTTGGTGGGAAGGAGCATAAAAGACTGTCGACATGGAGACTCTGGACTAGTCGGATTCAAGAAGCTCTTATGTGAAAAATATTTCACACCTGACGTGCAAGCCAAATTGAAGCGGGAGTTTAGGAACCTCCGACAAGGATACATAACGGTTGCTGAATATGTCAAGAAGTTTGATAGAGACTGCCACTTCTCGCCCCTCATAGCCAATGACCCTACGAAGAAATTATAGAATTTATTAGATGGCTTGAGCCCCACTATATGTAGATATGTATTTATGGCGGATCATACAGACTATGCCACCACACTGAAGAAGGCCTTCAGGACAGAGCAGACGCTGAAGGATATACGAGTAGAGGCTCAGAGGAAGAGACCTTTCCAACCTCAGCCTCATCAGCAACCGTAGGCCAAGAGGCCGTATTCTGGGTCGCCGAGGCAGCAAGGCCAAGGTTAGTACAAATTCATCTGAGAAGCTGCTCCTTTTTGCATATTGGTAATGCTCATACGTATCAGGGACATCGAGGCCATTGGTGAAGCCCGCTACATCTGGGAGACCATAGAATCAGCAGGCTCCAAAGCCTGGGGTCCCATTGGAGAGACATACCTGCCAGACTTGTGGATGCCATCATTCTGGGAAATGCTTAATGGAGTTGGAGTAGCTGGACACCTATCTTACCAGTGCCCGCAGTTGAAGCAGCCTGCCACAGGGAGAATCTACATGATGCAGGCATAGGAGGCTGACCCGGACACGACACTGATCACAGATAACCTTGCATTTTACACCTCAAACTTTTGAGAAAGTGATAATTTGAACTGTTTTATTCCATGAATAGGGTTAAACATGGTTTGTGAATGGTAATCTTGTTGTTTGTGCATGCGTAATATCTATCGGAGGTAGAGTTATTAGGATTAGCCACCAGAGTTTTAGTCGATTCTTGTGTGACACATTCTTTTATTTCAGAGATGTTTGTGTGACGGATGGGTATTTCTCAGGAGCCTGTCGGAGCAATTACTAGTGACGATCCCATCGAAAGATGGTTGCATATAGCTAGCATTGTCGAGAACCTCGATGGTGCTTCAGGACTATATAGTATTTGTAGATTTGATTGTATTCCTGATGTTGAAGTTTGACATCATTATCGGGATGGACTAGCTAGCTGGTTACCAGGCAGTAATTACGGCACGACTTAGGTCCCCTGGAGGGGAGTCATTTGATTTCACAACAGCGCGATGCACAAGTAAGCCTCGACTCATATCGTTCTTACAGACGAGGAAGCTCATTGATAATAGATTCTTGCAATTCTTAGCCAGCATTATGGCCACTACCTCAACGGAGGGCCCGTCGATCTTAGACGTGGATGTAGTGCGAGAGTACATTGACATTTTTCCCGAGGACATTGCTGGAGTTCCACCGGAGCGAGATGTGGAGTTTTCTATCGAGCGCTTCCAAGTACTGTGCCAATCTCTAAGGCATCGTATCGTCTTGCTCCTATCGAGATGAAAGAGTTGAAGGAGCAGATTTAAGAGCTACTAGACAATGGTTTCATTCGACCTAGTGTTTCACCGTGGGGTGCGCCTGTCTTAACTATGTCATCCGAGCAAGGTGATTTCATGATCTACACCGATGCATCTAAGCTATGCCAAAGCGCAGTGTTGATGCATGATGACAGAGGTAATGCATACGCCTCTATACAGCTGAAAGTGAATGAGAGGAATTACCCGATGCTTGATCTGGAGCTAGCAGCAGTTGTTTTTGCACTCAAGATTTGGAGGTACTATCTGTATGGAGAGAAGTGCAAGATATTCATCGACCACAAGAGCATGAATTATTTCTTCATGCAGAAGGAGTTGAATATGAGACAGAGGACATGGCTAGATTTGGTGAAAGATTATGACTGTGAGATTATCTACCATCCGGCGAAATCTAACGTTGTGGTCGGTGCATTGAGTAGGATGACCGTAGTTGTAGCTCAGCTGATGGTTACAGAGCCATTATGCAGAGCTTTGGAATATAGGTTTATACTGCAGGAAGAGCTCCTAGACTGAATTTTGAGATCGTACAGTCCACTCTGCTAGATCGCATTCGTGAGAGTCAGGCTAGTGATGAGCAGCTGCAGAAGTGGAGGTTGAGAGATGAGGAGAAGGGCAGTGGACTCTACACCGTGGGAGACGGGATTGTGAAGTTTATGGGATGATTTTGGGTTCCGTCAAGTGATGCACTAAGAGTGTCGATTATGACATAGGCTCATGCATCACCTTATTTGGTTCACCCAGGGAGAACAAAGATGTACAGGGACCTACAGCAGTTGTATTGGTGGTTGGGCATGAAGCACGATATCAATCGTTTTGTGTCCGAGTGTTTGACTTGCCAGCAGGTCAAGGCAGAACATCAGAGACCCGCTAGACTACTGAGACCACTCCCTATTTAGGAGTGAAAGTGAGAGAACATTTCGATGGACTTTGTTGTAGGATTGCCGAGACTGTTAGGGTATTGAATTCTAAATGGGTGATTGTTGATCGACTCACCAGGACGGCATACTTTCTGCTGGTGAAGACCACATGCAGTACACGGAGTTGTACATACGAGAGATTGTTAGGCTGCATGGGTTACCGGTCACGATTGTGTCGGACAGAGATACGTGTTTCACATTAGCATTCTTGAGGATTCTTAACGCCTCGTTGGGGATGAAGCTGTAGTTCAGCACCACATTTCACCCCAGACAGATGGACAGACAGAGAGAGTGAACCAGATACTAGAGGATCTGCTGCGAGCTTGTGCTATTGACTTTCATGGGAGTTGGGAATCCAAGCTACCTCTATTAGAGTTCACCTATAACAACAGCTTTCAGGCCTCCATCGGCATGGCACCTTATGAGGCACTCTATGGGAGGAGGTTCAGATCTCCAATCCATTGGGACAAGGTAGGAGAGCGGACAGAACTGGGCCCTAAGATAGTTCAACAAATGGCGGGCACAGTGACGAGGATCAGAGATAGGATGAGAGCTGCCCAGATTCGATAGAAGAGTTAAGCTGATCTGAGGAGGAAGGAGTTAGAATTCGTAGTCAGAGACCACGTTTTTGTGAAGGTTTCCCTATGAAAGGTGTGATGAGATTTGGGAAAAAGGGGAAGCTAACACCCAGATTCATAGGATCCTTCGAGATCTTAGATAGAGTGGGGACGTTAGTTTACCACGTAGCCCTACCCCCGAGCCTAGTAGCCATACACAACGCTTTCCACATCTCCATGCTTAGGAAATACGTGTCGAACCCCTCACATGTGCTGAGTATCAAGCAGCTTCAGCTATGGCCGCAGTTGACTTTCGATGAGCGAGCTATTCCAGGATAGGAAGCTACACATCGGACCATTCCCATGGTCAAGGTCCAGTGGTTGAATCATTCCGAGGAGGAAGCAACGTGGGAAGTAGAGGCTGACGTCAAGGAAAGCTACCCAGAACTATTCGGTAAGTTTTTGAATTTCGACGACGAAATTCTTGTAAAGGGAGAGTATTGTAACGCCTAGAAATTTTCCCTTTTAAGAATCACATGCCTTAGTATTATTTTCACGTATTTATAATCTCTATATTGACTTTCCTATTTGATTTCTACCATATTAATTATTTGAATTATTTTATGACGAGTACCTTTTTAGAATTTTATTACAGATGCTACCAGGTCGAAATGGAGACGATGGGAACACCGAGGTAAAAACAATTATTATGAAATAAATTTTTGAGGCCATCCTCTATGCTTTGAAAATTTTATAGTAGGAAAATTTTAAAAGTTCATTTTTCTCTTTTTTTAACCAAGCTTTAACCTCATAGTTTATCCAAAATTTCTGAAATTTAAAACAAGGTAGGGAGATAAGGATTTTCGAGTTAGAAGCCTTATCTCTAGCCTTTTGATAGCTTTAAAACACCAATCTCTCCCCTATCTAATTAATAGTCTCGGCCCCTACACACACACACACATTCTACTGTTTCAAAAAAAAAAGAGAACCCTATTTCTTCCTATAGCGTCGCCTCCCTATTTTCCCCTCCCCACCAGAGCTTTTCAGAGCAAAAACCAGCAGTGTTCTCAGCGCTCTTCATCCCGTACAGCCTCGTGATACTCCTCTGTAAGTTCTCAATATAAGGCAAGTACAAAATCTCCTTCAAATGCACCTTTCATTCATATTACTGTGTGGTACTTTCTTAAGCTTTCTATTTTGATGATTTTGAGGCTACGAATTGATGTTATGTGACGTATTTTCTTTATTAAACGTGATGAGGCTACCTAGAAAATTTAGTGTGGGAAAGAGTCGAGGATTTGTTGGTTGTTAAGGCTAAGCTGAGCGATGGTCCAGGTGAGGGCAGGGACTAAGGGATTGTGGATGTTGAGGGAGAGGGCCAGAGGTTGGATGTAATCCGAGTTTTGTCCCAACCATGTATTGATCCCTACTTAGCGTAAGCTGTTTTCCCCTATTAAGCCGTAAACTGTTTTCCTTCTTTGAGCGTAAGTTGTTTTCCCCTGTTAAGTCGTAAAATGTTTTCCTTCTTTGTGTGTAAGCTGCACCAATAAGATGTTTTCCCCTATTAGTTCGTAATATGTTTTTCCTTCTTTGAGCGCAAGTTGTGCCCTCAAGCTTAACCCGTAATCTATCAGGTCGTAAGCTGGTTGGGTTGTAAGCTGTCAGGTTGTAAGCTGGTCGAGTCATAAGCTGTCGGGTCGTAAGCTGAGTTGATCCCTGCGATCAGAGTTGACCCTCTTGACCTTCCTAAGCTGCGTTGACCCCCTTAAGATGGTTTGACCCTCGTAATCTGAATTGTCCCCTGCGAGTTGCAGTGGGCTATAGTGGGCGCCAAAAGCTATAGTGAGCACCGTAAACTGTAGTGGGCACCATAAGCTATTGTGGGCATTGTAAACTGTAGTGGGCACCATAAGTTGTAGTGGGAACCATAAGCTGAAATGGGCACCGTAAGCTGACTTGACCGTCGTAAGCTGAGTAGAGAACCCTTAGTTGTTCTAGGTTGCGAGTTGATCTACGTACCCTAAATTGATCGAGTGTTGTAAGTCGTTTTCAGCTCATGGTGTGATACGAAGCCAGAGCTAATCCGGGTGGACGAGCGGATCTTCGTGCTCTAAGCTGGTCGAGTGTCTTAGTTGGTTTTAGTGTGCGATCTAGACCGAAGCCCCGAGTTGATCTGGGTAGACGTGGTGAGCTGAGTGGTGTGAGCTGGGAAGGGAATGCACGATCTGGCCTCCTAAGCTGAGCTGTTTAGGTGTGACCTGAACCGCGTGGTACACACTGTTCGGGATTACCATAGCTAAACCATGCGATATTAGCTGATCAGCGAGAGCTAATCTGTGAAATTCAGATCGGGTTTTCAAGTTCTTGGGATAGCCCACTGCCATGAAACTTTTAAAATTATGAATTTGAGTTATTTTATCATGTTTGAGCAGTTTTTAAGAAGTTTTTACATTCTGAATTTTACAAAAATTTTTTAGGAAAAGGAAAGTATTACTGTTGAGGTTTTGAGAACTTTTATTGAGGCAGAATGTTGAGTATATGATGAAAATGTTTTGAATGATGGGACTTGGTTGTGGTGTTTCTATTTGACGGATATGATGGTCAGGAGACGTTCTGTTTGGCCATATCAACATGACCAATATGGTGACGGGAGATGTTCCGTTTGGACATATCAACGTGACACATATTGGACTTCAGATAAGTACTGGAGTGCCTTTACACTTGGCAGGACTGGACTCCAGATAAGTACTGGGGTGTCTTTCCAACCTGGTACCATGGTATTGTTTAGTTTGATCAGGCGGCTTGAGGTTGAGGGACCACCGTCGAGAAATGGAGTTTACTAGAAAATCCTTTTATTTACGAATTTATTGCCTATGTATGAATTTTAAGAAAAATGTTTTGAGATGTTTTTTTATGCGGTTAAAGTTTGAGAAAAATTATTTGAGTACAATTATTTTAATGCATGTGCTTGTATTACTAGTACTTGTTATCCTTCATTTTGTACTTATTGAGCCCCTAGACTTACTATGTTTGATTGGTGCAGATAACACGAAGGCTGAGGCCGATGGGCAGGACCTTTGAGCGGAAGGTAGTTCAGTTGGCACACTCCCGACGACCTTGCGTTTTTCGCTGATGTTTGGAGAAAAATATTTATTTATATATAGGTTTCAATACGTTTGTTGTGGAGAATTATATTTTTGAAGTTGAGGTTTTGTAGCACAATTTAATTGATTTATGATGAATTTATTTCTTCGGTTGCTGAAACTGTGTTCTGAATTCATATGGAATTTTACTTTACCGAGTTTATCGAAAAAAACATTTCCGCACTTAAATTTCTAGAAATGAAAGAAAAGTTTGAGGGTGTTTCAACATACCAGAGCTTATCAGAAAAGCCAAGAGACAACTTGGACTATCATTTATGAATATCAGAACCAGTTATAACATAATGAACAGAGAGATTTTTGAGACAGTCGAAGGTTTCAAATTCAATCCTTAGGAGAAGCATTTATTGAATCATTTATTGCAACGTGCCTTCGTCCTGGATAAAAGAGGATTGTGTCTACTGGCTCGTTTAATGACCGTTGAAGAAGAAGAGTATAAAAAGATGACACGCTGCAGTGTGTACAAGTTATTGAGAATGTTACGATGTTACCAAAAAAGACCAACCAAAAAACCGAACAATACTGAAACGACCAAGTGATCTGAGATCAAAAAGCTTTACACGAAACATCTCACGATATTTTAAAACCAGATCACACGTAGTGATATATGTTTTCTGTTACAAAACACACTGTAGTTTTATTCTCTCTTGTAGATCAAAAACAGAGTTTGTAAGAGCTTGCTAAGCTTAGGCAGCTCAAAATGATTATTGATTTGTATTTTTACAGATTGAGTGTTTGTAATATATTGGTGTTGCTAGGAGTTCACTCAGTTGCGGCTCCAGTGATTGGGTTGTTACAGACACTTTAATAACCAATGTCTTCTAGTGGAATCCTTCCTGTACAAGGAAGAGATGAGACATAGGAGTTTTAGCTCCGAAATTCCAAAAAACAAACTCTTGATCTATAGTTTTTACTGCTTTAAGTTTACTATTTGTTCACTATTGAATCGAGTTACTTCCACACAATTAATTTTTTTGTTACTCGAGACAACATATTACTGTTGGTCCGTATGAAATTAGGATCAAAAGGAAACTAGCAGCCGCTGATTAAAATAGCAATTAAAAATTTTACGCGCTGCTAATTCTTGAGCTGCAATAGCTCGTTGTTCTTGAACATATACAATAACCAGAGCACCGGAGACAGATCTGGTATGATTTAAACATCATGCGGAAAATACCAGAACTGAATCCTATATTTTAAAACAACTCAAACAGATTTATGTACAACATAAATCTGTTCGAGACTTGTGTGCTTGTGTGCTGCTGAAATGTTATGTGATGCTTAAGTAAAGAGCAAGTGCTGATTTGAATGCGTGTATGCGTGAATATGCTAAGTAAATGCTTGCTGAATGAATAACAGAACACGATACAAAACACAGCATATTTGTTTCTGGAAGTTCGGATATCAACATCCTACATCTCCCCTTATTCCACCTCGGAAGGCTCCACTAGAAGATTTGATCTTACAACTGCGTGTACAGACCCAATCCCACAACCAGCAGCTGTGAGAACTCCTAGACTCCACAAATGCACAACAGTCTCAACTGTGTGACTGACTACATACACAAGAGTTTTACGTCTTCATGCTTGGACGGGAACTGTAAACAGATTTCGAGATTCATTCACATATAGATGTGAATGAATCCGGGTGTGTGAGATTTATACATTGTAGCTCTCAAACTCTCTATTTTTCTCACACACGAGGGACAAGCTCTAACAAGCTAATCTAGACTCAGCAATCAACTCTCGTGAAAAGCTCCTCTCTAATGGCGGTCGATTGCTTCGTCTATCTCTTCTTTTTCCCTCTGTTGGTGCACTGTATATTCAAAGTAATTCTACCACAGTATGTAGTTGCACCAACTAAACACACGACCACTCAGCAGAACACTTCTTCAATGGGCGTTGCCTCGAATATATAGCCTCTGTAGAAATTCTTCCCGTTGGATAGCTTCCAAAACTGTTCAGCGCTTCAGATGGCTATCTTGTCTTCTTTCTATTTTGGTGCAACGCTCCTCTGTAAAGTACTAACAAGAGAACAGTACTTATGTCCTTTTCTTTGCAGGCTTCTTGTCGCTTTCTTCATTTGAATTGAGCTCAGCAGTTGACATCCAGCTTTGATAACTCTTCGTAAGTTGTCAACTGCTTCGCTGCTGATATATTCCTACGACTGCTGCGCTAGCTGCTTCTTCGTTTCTTTGCGCCTGGAAATCTTGCGACTGGACACTGTAGCTCGCGACTGAATATATAGCAACAGCTGATACAAATAAGCTCTCGACTGGATGCTGCTGTTGCTTGCGTCTGGTTGTCCAAAAGCTTCGCCTGAATCTTCTTGCGACTGGATGCTCAAAACATTTCGACTGGATGTCTTTGCGTTGCGACTGGATCTACTGTAGCTTCGTCTGCTGAAATAACAACGCAAAGTCTTCCTGCTGAATCTTTATCGCAAGAGCAAAACACTGTCGTATCAACTTATGTAAACGACATCGTTTTGCTGTCGCTAACTCCACATAGCATCTGCTGAATGCACTGTAGCTTGCGACTGGATCTCCTCTACGACGTCGCTTCTCACTCTCGTCTGGATGCAAGCTACCTGCTGATTCTTGCGTCTGGATGACGTCATCAACAACTAATCCATCTGCTGAATCTCAACACCTGCTGATTCTTGCGTCTGGATGACGTCATCAACAACTAATCCATCTGCTGAATCTCAACACGACGTCGCTTCTTCTTTTGCGCTTTGCTTCGTCTGCTGAAAACCAACTGCTGATTGTGATGACATCAAGGCTGATGTCATCACAGCTTATTCCATGAATAGCGCATCTCTTCTCATCTGCTGAATCTTCATCTGATCACTGTAGCTCCTGCTGAATGATGATGTCACTGCTGATGACATCTACACTTTGCGCTCCAGCTGATCTTCTTTGTTAATCCAGCTCCAGCCTGCGATTCTTCGTAGCTTCTTGCTTCTTGAATAGCGACTGTTGATAGATTCATCAACAGTACTTATAGGCGCTACTGCTAACAGATTCGTCAACAGTACTTTGCTCATCTTCTTCTTCTCCAGCAAGCTTCTCAATTCTTGTTCCAGCTGGATGTGCTTTTAAAACTGTGTTGATGTAAAAATCATCAGCTATCGTTGTGGTCATTTTAATTTTATTAATTGAAATTATATTACTTTGGTGTTACTCCATCTCCCAACAGCTATCTATCTGTTATACTACTATTTCCAACATGTTTATTCGTTTAGTTTAACTGAACGTCGTCTATGCCGTATAAATTAAATTCGAACATTTATATTTATTTTACTTTAATTTAAATTTCTAGTAGCACGAAATTTGAACTGCAAACACACGTTACCAATATTAAAAAAGAATAGGGAGTATAGCACGAAATTTTTCATGCAATAAAATAAAGTAGGTATGTGCTATCAAAATCAAATCTTAAATGTCTGGATGGGTACGTACAACTCCAATTTGAAAATACAACTCGAAGAGAAAAATATCCCATAAACTATTAAAAAGAAACATCTCTGTCACAAAGTTATGTTTATGTAAATAAATGTCAATCGACTTATTTGAGCTGTATTACATATCGGCAGTCAACAGCTACGCTAATAACATAATGGGGGTCACATCCCATCTTCTCTTCACACTGTTTGGACACCTATACATTTTCAGCGTCAAATTCAGCAACAATGACATCGATTTCAGCTTCTTCAATACACTAATGCTCCCAGAAATACATTTATTCTCCAACAAGAATTTTGTCATTAATCTGTTCTATCACATTGGACCTAAATAAGTCGACATGTTGCTAGAACCTGCAATAATGAAGGCAGTTAAAACAATTTTTCATTAATACAATATTGAGATAAAAATTGAAACATTTACAATACCAATAACCGATGCAAATCCATCTGCATCTGTGTTGTCATCGTCATCCTTGTTATACTGATCATCAACATTTGAACTGATAGGACACAAAATACATAAAACTACAAACATTGGACAAATTAAAAACAAACTAGCACATAAAAACTATTGACAAATACCCATCATGTAGCATCGGACAGTTACGTTTGTCATGTGACACACCCCGTAGCCCACATCCACGACATTGCCTGCTCTTTGACACTTGCTTCTCCTTTGAAGATGTCAATCGCTTCCCACAACCCTTTGTTCGAATTTCTGAAGGATCTATAATAGTAGGGACCCCTTCAATGGATTTATTCTTTTGACATCCGATGTCAATTGATCGGCTGCAATTGATTTCTTTAAATTTTAACAACAAAAAATCTAACTGTTCATCCAAAAAATCTGTCCCCTCGTCAGTCAGTGATGCTTTATCAATTACCATGGCAACTTTGTAAGATAACTTCGAGTGTCTCGACATCAAACACTTTTCTGCATTGTCGCCAACATTTTTCTGACCCATTAAATGTTCTCCTCCAACCTTTGCATCTCGTGTCCATCGCTTAAGTATGTACTTCTCAGACAATTTGAAAACTTGGTTGATACGGAAGAATGCCAACATATGCCTACATGGAATACCCTCAAATTCGAACTTCATACAACTACATGATATGTAGTCCATCTGCTGATTATGAGAGAGCACCCGTGGTTTTGAGACGGAACTACTCTGAAAACTAATTACATCATAAACCATGCACCCATCACCGACGGCCTTTTGTTGCACATAATATCCGTGACTTTCATACATTTGCCCTTGAAACTCTAACCATTTTTTTCTCGTGTACACCTTAACCATTTGACGTTCCATTGGCCAGTTTGACTTTATCTTGGGATGTTCATTTATATCAACATGATCAGCAACTAACTCATTATGTCGTTGATGTCGGAGAGCCCTATTAAAGCGAATGACAAAATCCATCAATGTGTTCTTTTTGGATACATAACTCTTGTAAAATGCATGTGAACTTTCAACTCTCTGACTACTTGACATTCCTGCACAAAATACATGGTTTAAATAAGCTGGAACCCACTTCTGCCTCATATCATACATTAACGACAACCAATCATTCTTCTCCAAGTTATAGCATTTAATAACCTCTTTCCACGACTGTTTAAATTCATCAGGTGATGTAGAATTTTCAATAACTTTCTTTATGCTTGGATAGTGAACACGAAAAGTTACAGGGGCTAACTTATCTGAGAATTTAATGTAGAAACACATTTAGTTATTGATGATACCATCATATTCAATGCTTTATGTGTGATGTTTCTCATGTGATTCTTATCTTGATGCTCTAAAAGCAACATGATTTTATGTCTTTTCAGGTCTTGATAAAGCTTGTGATTTTTTGGGGAAAAATGCCTTTTTGCCACTTACTGGCGTCGTCGCCGCAAGTTTATGGCGCCACGGCGCTACATGTTTAAAACGCTGCGACGCTGCCCATCATAAATATTTTCCAACAAAATATCAGTTATTCGATCACCGACCGAAATAACTGATTTTTTCGATTCGATCATTATCGGTTATTTGAAAATTATTCGGTCGGTTCTGTCAGTGAAATTATTTCGGTTTTGATCGGTTAAAAAAATTCGGTTCGTAGATCAAATACTCACCCCTACTCCCACCCATTTTGATCAATGAAATCAATATTAATTCATATTCAACTGAAATAAGTCCTAGTCAATATAAATGCTTAGTCATAATATGCCTTTATATATATTTTTGAATATTTACGAAGTGTAATCAGTCTTGTGACCAAAATCTCAGTCAACTTCCCAGCCATTTACATCTTCGTCCAGAATGGCACACTACTTTTTAAATTCTAGTCTAGACTTGATATAATGTTTCTAAGTTTTCGTATTGTATTCTCGAATTTATTAGTTTATGTTAGACTATGACTAGAAAGTATTACTATGCCAATTTAACATCTATGACCATCCAAATTTAGGTAAAAAGATGGAACTTATAAGTTCTTTTGTGTTGGATATATATATATATATATATATATATAAAGTTGATGTGGTGGGCGCCTGAGATGTTCAGCCGAACATCTCATGAATTGCTACGATTTTCATGAGATGTTCGGCTGAACATCTCAGGCGCTCACACAGGCGTCCATTGTGGGCGTCCATAATATCGGCACTAATATATATATTATCTTTTTAATAAGCAAATAATTATTTACGAAGTTTATCTATTTTATATTCCAAAAAAATCATAAAAAATTGAATAAACAAATGTTAGAAAAAAAATGAGTTTTTAATATAAAAATGATTTTGGATTGAAGAATATATTGGATAAACCACACGAAATTCTTAAAATTTTTATGGTACTACACTTAAACAATGAAATAAGTAAATATAAAAGGTAATTTAATATATTCATTTAGTCATAAATTTAAAATAAAATAATTCTTGAAAATATTTTAATAAAATGTGATTCTTAAAATAGTGGAATAGTTACCGTTTGATATGATATTTAGAGAATTTTATAATTAGACAAGTGTATTATGGTAAAATTGGTAATAATGAGGAGTTCAAAAAATTAAATAAGTTTGTCATGGATTGCAAAACAAAAAAACTTCAGCAGGGACTGACTCATAATAAATATTGAGATAGATATTTTAACCAATTATCCCTAAAATAACTGGGGTTATTCTCTTGATATAATGACTTTTAATAATTCTGTGTATTCAATATATGACTTTTAGTATTTTTCCAAATTAAAGATTATGTAGAGTTAGATATATTTTTATAAACAATTCTAATGACTTCATTGATATCGATGAAACCTAACGAAATCATTCTCCAAAAAGGAAACTAACAAAATCCTCAAAGATTTGGTAATCGCTATTTATTTGTTTCTTCTCTTCCGTTTAGGGTTTAAGGTGCATGCAGTCTCAACCCAAGGATGGAGAGTATCGTAATCAAGGTGCCTTTTCCTTCTTTTGTTCGAAGCGATGAACGAAGGTAGCAATTGGATTTGAAAGTTTGTATTTACAGGTCCAGTACGGCGAGATTCTGAGGCGTTTCAGCGCCAAGGTTGTCGATCTGAATATGGGTGTATTGACTGAGACGATCTTGGCCCTCTTCAAGTTTGGCCCCGACGATGAAATCATTCTCACTTACACTGATGGGGATGGTGATTCAGTGGTTCTTGGTGATGACAAGGATCTCAGTGAAATGGTGAAGCAGCAGTCCCCCAACCACCATTTGAGGATTCATGTTAACCTCAATGGAAAGGCCAGATTTTTTTTGACCCCTAATCCTGGTAGCATTGTGGAAACGTATAATGATTGATCTGGGACCACCTTTCTACCTAATGTCCTATGTGATGGTGATGAGGAGCTTTTACGCAATTCTAGTTGGTAATTGATTCAAAACTAACAAATTAATCAATGTGGTGATGTCTTTAACTTGTGAAATTGTGAGTGACTTAACTTTGTGAACTTTTGTGCTGCAGCCCTATGCCAGATATAAGCTATCAACACTCTGAGGTTTAGTGACAGTCTTTACTCTTCAATTCTTTCATCTCTTTTTGCTATAATTCCCTCTTGTAGACACCCCAAGATGATCGACCGAACAAATTATGAAACCTCACGTCAACCTATTCCATGATGATCATCTTGAAACCAATTGATGCAGCACATTTGTGAGGGAATGTCTGGTGTCACGGTTCCAACGTGTTCTGCCGATCATCTTGGCCGTTGTGAAGCCCAAAACGTGATATAATGATTATATATTTTTTAATTAGCATGACAGTCCCAAGCTAGACAATTACTCCGTCCGCCGGTGCTGTTGGGATTATAATATTATTGTGACGCCTTCCTCTCCGTTTACGAGGATTTGGAGAATGAGGAACACTGGCAATGTCGCGTGGCCCCACAAAACGCGACTTGTTTGGATAGAAGGATATAATTGAGCAGTTCAGTGTCAATTGAATTAAAGGTGAGCGAGCTGAGCTATCTTGTTTGTTGGGTTTTGGCCTTGTCCTCTTGTTTTGGTCTTTGGGTAAATGTTACTGGGATGGATAGCACAAGTAAACTATATCTATTTTTGTTCTATTCATGTTTCTTTTCGTCTGCAAATGGTTATTCGATTGTCTTGTGGTTAATAAAATCAAATTGAACATAAGTAGCCGGATCTATGTTGATATCAGATTCCCGCAACTGGTTTGCCTGTGCGCCAGGAGCTTGACGTTGCCGTGGATATGTTTTCTCCAGAACTTAAAGGTCCCTATGTCTCCTACTGGAGGATGATCTCACCCTCTGGTGAAATGTTTGGGGAACGTCTTTGGGTTATTATGCAGGTGTGTCACTGATTGAGATATGAAGTTATATATATTATGTCATGAATAATCATGTTCTTACCGGGTTGTAGGTTACGGAAAAGGTGAAGACTGTATATGGTCGAAATGCTGCTTCAACCTATCGTCGAAATGGTGCTCTTTCTGCCCCATCCTCTCTTCCATATCCTCTTAGGGAACAAGTGAAGAGAAAGCTTCTGCTTTTCATGCAGGTAGATAGATTAAACAAGAACATCTTTATCTTTAAGAATGAATGAACAAGCAGAGGATAATCTTTGTGAAGTTGTTTACCATGCATCTTGCTGATCTTTATTTGGTCTGATGTTTGTTTTTTATGCAGGGGCAGAGGTTTCCATCACCCGTACAAGGAACTGACGGAGAACAACAGATGCATAAACCGTAGGCTGGAGGAGGAGAAAGCTAGCAATAAATTGATATGGCTTATATTAGCACAAAGTACTTGCACTTGATTTGCATTTTCTTGGTTGTGGATACCGATGTTATTTAGTTCTTTTTGTTGAGATAGTGCCCAAATTATATGCATTTTCATCCATTTCTACCGACTTTTATATATATACCAGTATTCTCGCCCCCTGCAAATATGCGACATCCTATTTTATATTTTACTTTTGTCTATGACAAAATGTTTTATTGTTTTATGTATGAACCTACAAAATAGAGAACAATCGTATCTTTTTTCACATTAGAAAAAGATTTATATTAACACATCGTGCATTGCATGGATAAGTTATTTACCTAATCATCGATTGGTAATGTTTAGATTAAAATTAAAGTTTATATATTCCGAGAAAATTATGATTTGTATTATCATCGAATTAAATATTTTAAACCTTAAAGATAAAATCAAATTAAAAATAAGTAAATCTAAAAACGGATTTCTTAATTATCTTAAGCTTGTACTTTTTGTAAGTGCTTTGAAAAGTTTTAATCTAAAGCCCATAAAATAAACTAATACCCATCAAAGCAAAAAAATTCTAATAATTTAGAAACAAATAAAATTTTTTGGCCCAAATAAATAAATATTCAAATAGTCCAACTAAAAGACCCTAAATCCAAGTCCATATATAAGCGCGTGTGTGTTGTGATTATTTATTTAGTTGCAAACACAATTCATAAACAATGTCATCCACGAGGCGACTTTCATATTCCTTCTGGCCCTCACAGGAAGGATATATTACAAGACCTGGTCCGCAACCCTCTGCCGAAACTCTAGATCACTCGCATGATCACTCACAAAATCTGCACATATTTAATGTTTCTGTACCAAGACCACAAACATATTATTTGGGCCTCTTATCTCGAGCTCATCACGTGAAGTACACAAAGGTGTTCAGTTGTCCGGCCTTGGGTCCCGAGGTTGGTGTGTGAGGTATCAAGAGTATCTCAACGAGTCCTCGACAGTGATAGCAAGAAGATCAATTAGGAATAAGATGAGCAAAGAAGAAAGCCGATGAAAGGAATTACATCAAACGAGTGAGGAGTAGTGATAATTGTTGTGGATCGGCTCCCTTGAATCTGCCTTAGACCAATCAACCAGAACCTGCACAAAGCCAAGAAACAAAGCCAAGAACCTGCACAAATGCAACAGAGCAAAAATAACACAGGCAGTATATTTGTTAGCACAAAATTGTACCCACAGAGGGCTTAAAAGACCAAAAATCTAACAAGATTTTGGCCAGACTCAGGCACCACTTGAAAGACCCAACACAATGACACAAACTTCACAGTTAGCTTGAAATAGGATACCGGAACAGAGAGGGTGAATCACACAGAACACAACCCGTCAACTAAACAAGGCAGCGGCTTATCACAGAGATAGCCAGTAACCTCCAAAGCCCAACCCAGACGCCACCCAAGGCACAGCAGCTCACAGAGACAACCCAACAAGCCACTGGTACACACTGCTAACAGCCGGCAGCTTCACAGGCCACAAAGACCAGTAGCTACCACGATCGAAGCCCCTAATCCAACCCTTCACCTACACACAGAGGCAACAGAAAGCCCTCAAACCTACTGGAACACACCTCACAGAAGCTACAGAGGCCGTAGCATAGGCAAGAAGCGGACTTGGAAGAGAGGCGGCGGAACAAGAGGGTTAGGGATTTAATCGGGAGATTAGGGATAGTGTATATTGTGTCGTCGATACACACACACATAAGGAGTGTATATAGTAATGGAGGGCCAGCAATCACGCCAGAAAATCTGGCCAGAAATCCTGCAACTAAAGGGGATTCATGGCTGGGTGCATACACACAGAGAAATGTATAGAAAGAGGGGCCAACGTCTCTGTCGGGGATCAAGCAGCTGCAAATGGTAAGGGTGGCGTAGGCTTGGGCTTTGGCTAATAAAGGGATCGGGCCAGCAAAGGAAACTTGGGCCACATTTCCCACAATCTCCACCTTGGTCCAAGTTCCGAGCACTTAGTGAAGCTTACAGTCCAGGGTCACATTTTGGTGTCATCACAGCCATGGTAGGGGCACAGATTCTCACAGAAAGAGAAGCAAGCAGCCCCAACCTCCACCTTCCTTTGCACACAGTAAAGGAAGCCAAGAAACAACCTTGTTGCAGCACACAGCCCACAACAAAAAACTACATCTTCCTTTGCACATAGTAAAGGAAGCCAAAAGAAACAATTAACATAACACATTAGTAACCAGATTGCACAGAATTAACAGAATCACCACAGTCTAAAACACATCACCATAATTCTCTAGCAAATCAGTAGCATTGTTACTTTGTTTAGTTGACGGTGTGTTATCCCTTTTAAATTTGTCCTCCTTAGGATGAGGACAGTCAGCCTTGTAGTGACCTTTTTCACCACAATTATAACAAGTTCTGTTCCCTATGTACTTATTCCGGTTATTATCATATCTATTCCCCATATGGTTCCTATATCTAGTCTTAGACCTACCCCGAACATGCATTACTTCACCCCCATTAGGTTTAGTTCCTTTGTAGGCCTTAAGATCTAGTTCTTTACTTTTCAGAACACTTATTACTGTGTCTAAAGTAATTACATCTCTACCATATTTTATAGCTGACCTTACATCAGCATAATCATCAGGAATAGCATTTAAAAGCACAATTGGAGTGTAGTCATCAATGTTTTTATCCCCAGCCAGTTTAATATCTTGTATTAATTTGGTAAACACATCAAGATTCTCATCAAGATCTTTATTTAAATCCAATTTAAATCTGAAAAATTTTTCAAGCAAAAACATTTTATTAGGCAAAGAGGTTTCAGTGTAAAGTTCTTGCAATTTTTTCCAAAGCATCTTAGCAGAATCAAGTTTACCACATTTCCTTAATACAGTATCAGATAAGTTCAGTATTATAGAAGAGTATGCATATGCATCATCCTCTTTTCTTTTAGAGGCAGGGACATCCTCGGCATAAGCCTCGTTATCAATTGCCTTATAAACTTTTTGTTGTATTAAAATACCTTTCATTTTTTGTTGCCATATCGAAAAATCAGATTTACCATTAAATGGTGCTAAGTTGTAAGTAGTCACAGTAGCCATCTTAACACAGAAAGTTCAGCAGGCAGATATGACACACAGCAGAAGACAAAAATTTAAGCACTTATAACTGCAGGTAAATCCAGAAACAGTAGTCTGTTAACAACAACAAAACAGGCAGTAGCACTAAATTCAAGGCAGTAAACAGTAACAGCCAAGAACCAACACAGCAGGCAATCCCAACACAGCACAGTACCAACAAATACTGAACAGACAGTAATCCACCGTAGATTACAAAACAGTGACCATGCAATAATAAGCAGTTAAATGCACAAAGTAGGTACTGGGCAGGGGGTTCCAGGCACACGGGATTCCTCAACACACTCACGGTGTGCGGTCAAGCCGCCTTTGTACAGAACTCCCAACCTAGCCCTGTGGGGGATAACGTGAGATAGGCTCACACTATCTGCCCTGAGGTACCAACACACAGTACCCAAATTATTACTGGTACTGTAAAGTTTACAGTACACTACACAGGCACACAAAGGAACCGAGGGGACTTACAACCCAGAGGCCAACGCTCTGGGGTTTTGGCTCCTTAGCACTGGTATTCATCCACCCTTACGAACAGGCCTCCCCACCGTCGACAGATCCGGCTCCAGGCAAGAACCAGTGGCTCTGATACCACTGTTGTGGATCGGCTCCTTGAATCTGCCTTAGACCAATCAACCAGAACCCGCACAAAGCCAAGAAACAAAGCCAAGAACCTGCACAAATGCAACAGAGCAAAAATAACACATGCAGTATATTTGTTAGCACAAAGCTGTACCCACAGAGGGCTTAAAAGACCAAAAATCTAACAAGATTTTGGCCAGGCTCAGGCACCACTTGAAAGACCCAACCCAATGACACAAACTTCACAGTTAGCTCGAAATAGGACACTGGAACAGAGAGGATGAATCACACAGAACACAACCCGTCAACTAAACAAGGCAGCGGCTTATCACAGAGATAGCCAGTAACCTCCAAAGCCCAACCCAGACGCCACCCAAGGCACATCAGCTCACAGAGACAACCCAACTGTTGGGATCCGGATCACGCCTCCCGGCGGGGCAGCGGAAGAACAAAAAACATGTGCCGGGAGACGATCAATACGATGAAACAAACACAAACTATGACATTCATAGGGTGTTTAGGTTACTACCTTGCTGGCAACTCGTGCCTGGCTCCGACCGGTTTCTTAAAGAAAACGGCACTTCACGGTAGGCGGCGGTAGATATCGTCAATCAGGTCCACGACCGGAGACGGGATTCCTTTGTCAGCCTGCACTAGAAGGCCTGACGAGATCAGCGCAGACGGATTCTCCTCGTCAAATTTGTCCGGAAACAATTTTCCGACGAGCGGCGCGGCGTGAGGCTTTGAGGAAGAGAGGGGGCGGCGGCCAAGAATGCTTAAGGTTAGGGTTTGCTTAAGTCTTATGAAGTCTAGGGTTAGTTCTAATTAAATAGAATTAAAGATGGGTTTGGATCCGGCCCAACGGGCCCGGGTCCAACGGGTGAACATTTCGTTCATCCCCATCACCGAGACTTAATTATAACTCCGATCGTCGATCAGATCGGACCGATCGACTCAGTTTCCAAAACTGAATACTATGATATGAAAAACTATTTTTCAGAACCCCAGTGCAAAATGACCGTTTTGCCCCTCAACATCGGCAAATCACGATTTGATCTCTGTTGACCTTTTTGGGAAGTCGCACTCCCAAAATCCTCTTCGTATGATCAACACATTGAGCTGAGTATCCATGCGGGAATCTCGAATCCAGTACTTGTGTGACCCTCAATGGTTCAGGGATACAGCTAGCCGTGGGCCCACAACCATTGTGGCTCCGGAATCACAATTCCGGACCTGCCCAACGGAGCATGGTAAAAGCGTCTAGCAACATCACCCCATGATCCCCTAGGTATCACTGATAGTGCCTGCAAGAACCAGTTGGTCGTGGTTAGCGTACAGTACGGTCCTTTCAATCCAAATATCCCGATCAGATCAACGACCATTGGTAAATCGAGAGTCGCTATAGATCCGATAGCTATGCATACATCTTGGAGATCAAATAGTGACATCGCGAGTGTTAGCATAGGATATCCACGTATGTCTGCGAACGGTGAATCCTCGACAACGCTGCATCGACTCCTACATGCATCGGGGTCTCACCCAATCCCGATGCCTGGTTGACCCAAGTGAGTCGACAAACGGGTCAAAGTGAGACGCCTATCATGTAGAGTCTCAATGACGTTTCGAGTCGTGAGGACTAATCAGTACAACCAAGACCTCGGACTTATCCACTCGACAAATGGTAATCATTTGGAAAGTCCGAAGGAGGGTAGTTCGATAGATCACCAGGTCACTATCTATCTGCATGCTCAGAACATCACAATGTTCCCTACCAATGAAACATGGTATTTCGCATCGCAGATACTAGTCTCGAACGCGGGCGGCCTTATCCTCATTTTGACGGCCCAATCGACTAGGAACATGTTCAGAATACACAGCGACTATTAGATGTGTTTCATGATAGCCGTCATACCCACTATCACATCTAACATACACTTTAGTGCATTTTAGGTCTTTACTCAACGCAATTGTAAATCATCATACACACAATGAAAGTAAAGAATGCCATATTAATAAATGCGAATATCATATATAAAGATTGTCATATACAAGAGTCTATAAACCCACACGCCACAAGTTGGCTAGTTGGGCATCTACTCTAACAATCTCCCACCTGCCCTAAAGCCAACTACTCATCAGACGCAGTCCCATTGTTTCGCGATGTTTTTCAAACAACGGTCCAGGCAAGGGCTTCGTAAGTGGATCAGCAATGTTGTCCACAGAGGCGACTCTCTCAACTGCTATGTCACCTCTAGCCACAATATCCCGGATTATGTGGTATTTCCTCAGTATGTGTTTGGATCTTTGGTGAGACCTAGGCTCCTTTGCTTGCGCAACGGCACCCGTGTTGTCGCAGTACACCGGGACTGGACCAACTCTATTAGGAATGACGCCCAACTCTTGGACGAAATTCCTTATCCAAACGGCCTCCTTAGCAGCAGCTGATGCTGCAATGTACTCAGCCTCAGTGGTTGAATCCGCGATGGTGTCTTGCTTGGAACTCTTCCAAGAGACAGCACCACCATTGAGCATGAATACAAATACAGAGGTTGATTTCGAATCATCCACGTCACACTGGAAGCTAGAATCAGTGTAGCCTTCCAGCTTCAGTTCACCACCCCCATAGACCATGAACATATTCTTAGTCCTTCGAAAGTACTTAAGAATATCCTCAACGGCCTTCCAATGCAATTGGCCGGGGTTGGCCTGGTAGCGGCTCATGACACTCAGAGCATATGCGACATCCGATCTAGT